>CAKAJI010000070.1:0-109549 GCA_916610255.1 Lasioglossum lativentre
TATATTATAAGGTATTTTCAATGATACACTGCATATTACTTTATATTATAAGGTATTTTCAATGATACACTACAAATTACGATATATTATAAGGTATTTTCAATGATACACTGCATATTACGTTATATTATAAGGTATTTTCAATGATGCACTGCATATTACGTTATACGATAAGGTATTTTCATTGATAGACTAGAATTACCATATATTCTAAGGTATTTTCAATGATACACTGCATATTACGTTATATCATAAGGTATTTTCAATGATACACTGCATATTAAGTTATATTAAAAGGTATTTTCAATGATACACTGCATATTACGTTATATTATAAGGTATTTTCAATGATACACTACAAATTACGATATATTATAAGGTATTTTCCATGATACACTGCATATTATGTTATATTATAAGGTATTTTCATTGATAGACTAGAATTACCATATATTCTAAGGTATTTTCAATGATACACTACAAATTACGATATATTATAAGGTATTTTCAATGATACACTGCATATTACGTTTTATTATAAGGTATTTGCAATGATACACTGCATATTACGTTATATTATTAGGTATTTTCAATGATACACTAAAAAATTACGATATATTATAAGGTATTTCCAATGATACACTGCATATTACGTTATATGGGAAGGTATTTTCAATGATACACTGCATATTACGTTATATTATAAGGTATTTTCAATGATACACTGCATATTACGTTATATTATAAGGTATTTTCAATGATACACTACAAATTACGATATATTTTAAGGTATTTTCAATGATACACTGCATATTACGTTATATTATAAGGTATTTTCATTGATAGACTAGAATTACCATATATTATAAGGTATTTTCAATGATACACTGCATATTACGTTATATGGGAAGGTATTTTCAATGATACACTGCATATTACGTTATATTATAAGGTATTTTCAATGATACACTGCATATTACGTTATATTATAAGGTATTTTCAATGATACACTACAAATTACGATATATTATAAGGTATTTTCAATGATACACTGCATATTACGTTATATTATAAGGTATTTTCAATGATGCACTGCATATTACGTTATACGATAAGGTATTTTCATTGATAGACTAGAATTACCATATATTCTAAGGTATTTTCAATTATACACTGCATATTACGATATATTATAAGGTATTTTCAATGATGCACTGCATATTACGTTATACCATAAGGTATTTTCAATGACAGACTGCATATTACATTATTTTATAATGTATTTTCAATGGTAGACTGCATATTACGTTATATTATAAGGTATTTTCAATGAAACACTGTATATTACGATATATTATAAGGTATTTTCAATGATACACTGCATATTACGATATATTATAAGGTATTTTCAATGATGCACTGCATATTACGTTATACTATAAGGTATTTTCAATGATACACTACAATTACGATATATTATAAGGTATTTTCAGTGATACACTGCATATTACATTACATTATAAGGTATTTTCATTGATACACTACAAATTACGATATATTATAAGGTATTTTCAATGATACACTACAAATTACGATATATTATAAGGTATTTTCAATGATACCCTGCATATTACGTTACATTATAAGGTATTTTCAATGATACACTGCATATTACGTTATATTATAAGGTATTTTCAATGATACACTGCATATTACGTTATATTATAAGGTATTTACATTGATACACTACAAATTACGATATATTATAAGGTATTTTCAATGATGCACTGCATATTACGTTATACGATAAGGTATTTTCATTGATAGACTAGAATTACCATATATTCTAAGGTATTTTCAATGATACACTGCATATTACGTTATATCATAAGGTATTTTCAATGATACACTGAATATTACGTTATATTATAAGGTATTTTCATTGATAGACTAGAATTACCATATATTCTAAGGTATTTTCAATGATGCAGTACAAATTACGATATATTATAAGGTATTTTCAATGATACACTGCATATTATGTTATATTATAACGTATTTTCAATCATACACTACAAATTACGATATATTATAAGGTATTTTCAATGATACACTGCATATTACGATATATTATAAGGTATTTTCAATGATGCACTGCATATTACGTTATACCATAAGGTATTTTCAATGACAGACTGCATATTACATTATTTTATAATGTATTTTCAATGGTAGACTGCATATTACGTTATATTATAAGGTATTTTCATTGATAGACTAGAATTACCATATATTATAAGGTATTTTCAATGATACACTGCATATTACGTTATATGGGAAGGTATTTTCAATGATACACTGCATATTACGTTATATTATAAGGTATTTTCAATGATGCACTGCATATTACGTTATACCATAAGGTATTTTCAATGACAGACTGCATATTACATTATTTTATAATGTATTTTCAATGGTAGACTGTATATTACGTTATATTATAAGGTATTTTCATTGATAGACTAGAATTACCATATATTATAAGGTATTTTCAATGATACACTGCATATTACGTTATATGGGAAGGTATTTTCAATGATACACTGCATATTACGTTATATTATAAGGTATTTTCAATGATACACTGCATATTACGTTATATTATAAGGTTTTTTCAATGATGCACTGCATATTACGTTATACTATAAGGTATTTTCAATGATACACTGCATATTACGTTATATTATAAGGTATTTTCAATGATGCACTGCATATTACGTTATACTATAAGGTATTTTCAATGATAAACTACTATATATTATAAGGTACTTTCATTGATACACTGCATATTACGTTATACTATAATGTATTTTCAATGATACACTACAAATTACGATATATTATAAGGTATTTTCAATGATACACTGCATATTACGTTTTATTATAAGGTATTTGCAATGCTACACTGCATATTACGTTATATTATTAGGTATTTTCAATGATACACTAAAAAATTACGATATATTATAAGGTATTTCCAATGATACACTGCATATTACGTTATATGGGAAGGTATTTTCAATGATACACTGCATATTACGTTATATTATAAGGTATTTTCAATGATACACTGCATATTACGTTATATTATAAGGTATTTTCAATGATACACTACAAATTACGATATATTTTAAGGTATTTTCAATGATACACTGCATATTACGTTATATTATAAGGTATTTTCATTGATAGACTAGAATTACCATATATTATAAGGTATTTTGAATGATACACTGCATATTACGTTATATGGGAAGGTATTTTCAATGATACACTGCATATTACGTTATATTATAAGGTATTTTCAATGATGCACTGCATATTACGTTATACCATAAGGTATTTTCAATGACAGACTGCATATTACATTATTTTATAATGTATTTTCAATGGTAGACTGCATATTACGTTATATTATAAGGTATTTTCAATGAAACACTGTATATTACGATATATTATAAGGTATTTTCAATGATACACTGCATATTACGTTATATTATAAGGTATTTTCAATGATGCACTGCATATTACGTTATACGATAAGGTATTTTCATTGATAGACTAGAATTACCATATATTCTAAGGTATTTTCAATGATACACTGCATATTACGTTATATTATAAGGTATTTTCATTGATAGACTAGAATTACCATATATTATAAGGTATTTTCAATGATACCCTGCATATTACGTTACATTATAAGGTATTTTCAATGATACACTGCATATTACGTTATATTATAAGGTATTTTCATTGATACACTGCATATTACGTTATATTATAAGGTATTTTCAATGATACACTACAAATTACGATATATTATAAGGTATTTTCAATGATACACTGCATATTACGTTATATTATAAGGTATTTTCAATGATGCACTGCATATTACGTTATACGATAAGGTATTTTCATTGATAGACTAGAATTACCATATATTCTAAGGTATTTTCAATGATACACTGCATATTACGTTATATCATAAGGTATTTTCAATGATACACTGCATATTAAGTTATATTATAAGGTATTTTCAATGATACACTGCATATTACGTTATATTATAAGGTATTTTCAATGATACACTACAAATTACGATATATTTTAAGGTATTTTCAATGATACACTGCATATTACGTTATATTATAACGTATTTTCAATCATACACTACAAATTACGATATATTATAAGGTATTTTCAATGATACACTGCATATTACGATATATTATAAGGTATTTTCAATGATGCACTGCATATTACGTTATATGGGAAGGTATTTTCAATGATACACTGCATATTACGTTATATTATAAGGTATTTTCAATGATGCACTGCATATTACGTTATACCATAAGGTATTTTCAATGACAGACTGCATATTACATTATTTTATAATGTATTTTCAATGGTAGACTGTATATTACGTTATATTATAAGGTATTTTCATTGATAGACTAGAATTACCATATATTATAAGGTATTTTCAATGATACACTGCATATTACGTTATATGGGAAGGTATTTTCAATGATACACTGCATATTACGTTATATTATAAGGTATTTTCAATGATACACTGCATATTACGTTATATTATAAGGTTTTTTCAATGATGCACTGCATATTACGTTATACTATAAGGTATTTTCAATGATACACTGCATATTACGTTATATTATAAGGTATTTTCAATGATGCACTGCATATTACGTTATACTATAAGGTATTTTCAATGATAAACTACTATATATTATAAGGTACTTTCATTGATACACTGCATATTACGTTATACTATAATGTATTTTCAATGATACACTACAAATTACGATATATTATAAGGTATTTTCAATGATACACTGCATATTACGTTTTATTATAAGGTATTTGCAATGCTACACTGCATATTACGTTATATTATTAGGTATTTTCAATGATACACTAAAAAATTACGATATATTATAAGGTATTTCCAATGATACACTGCATATTACGTTATATGGGAAGGTATTTTCAATGATACACTGCATATTACGTTATATTATAAGGTATTTTCAATGATACACTGCATATTACGTTATATTATAAGGTATTTTCAATGATACACTACAAATTACGATATATTTTAAGGTATTTTCAATGATACACTGCATATTACGTTATATTATAAGGTATTTTCATTGATAGACTAGAATTACCATATATTATAAGGTATTTTGAATGATACACTGCATATTACGTTATATGGGAAGGTATTTTCAATGATACACTGCATATTACGTTATATTATAAGGTATTTTCAATGATGCACTGCATATTACGTTATACCATAAGGTATTTTCAATGACAGACTGCATATTACATTATTTTATAATGTATTTTCAATGGTAGACTGCATATTACGTTATATTATAAGGTATTTTCAATGAAACACTGTATATTACGATATATTATAAGGTATTTTCAATGATACACTGCATATTACGTTATATTATAAGGTATTTTCAATGATAAACTACTATATATTATAAGGTATTTTCAATGGTACACTGCATATTACGTTATATTATAAGGTATTTTCAATGATAAACTGCATATTATGGTATATTATAAGGTATTTTCAATGATACACTGCATATTACGTTATATTATAATGTATTTTCATTGATACACTACAAATTACCATATATTATAAGGTATCTTCAATGATACACTGCATATTACGTTTTATTATAAGGTATTTTCAATGATACACTGCATATTACGTTATATTATAAGGTATTTTCATTGATAGACTAGAATTACCATATATTATAAGGTATTTTCAATGATACCCTGCATATTACGTTACATTATAAGGTATTTTCAATGATACACTGCATATTACGTTATATTATAAGGTATTTTCATTGATACACTGCATATTACGTTATATTATAAGGTATTTTCAATGATACACTACAAATTACGATATATTATAAGGTATTTTCAATGATACACTGCATATTACGTTATATTATAAGGTATTTTCAATGATGCACTGCATATTACGTTATACGATAAGGTATTTTCATTGATAGACTAGAATTACCATATATTCTAAGGTATTTTCAATGATACACTGCATATTACGTTATATCATAAGGTATTTTCAATGATACACTGCATATTAAGTTATATTAAAAGGTATTTTCAATGATACACTGCATATTACGTTATATTATAAGGTATTTTCAATGATACACTACAAATTACGATATATTATAAGGTATTTTCCATGATACACAGCATATTATGTTATATTATAAGGTATTTTCATTGATAGACTAGAATTACCATATATTCTAAGGTATTTTCAATGATACACTACAAATTACGATATATTATAAGGTATTTTCAATGATACACTGCATATTACGTTTTATTATATGGTATTTGCAATGATACACTGCATATTACGTTTATATTATTAGGTATTTTCAATGATACACTAAAAAATTACGATATATTATAAGGTATTTCCAATGATACACTGCATATTACGTTATATGGGAAGGTATTTTCAATGATACACTGCATATTACGTTATATTATAAGGTATATTCAATGATACACTGCATATTACGTTATATTATAAGGTATTTTCAATGATACACTACAAATTACGATATATTTTAAGGTATTTTCAATGATACACTGCATATTACGTTATATTATAAGGTATTTTCATTGATAGACTAGAATTACCATATATTATAAGGTATTTTCAATGATACACTGCATATTACGTTATATGGGAAGGTATTTTCAATGATACACTGCATATTACGTTATATTATAAGGTATTTCAATGATACACTGCATATTACGTTATATGAGAAGGTATTTTCAATGATACACTACAAATTACGATATATTATAAGGTATTTTCAATGATACACTGCATATTACGTTATATTATAAGGTATTTTCAATGATGCACTGCATATTACGTTATACGATAAGGTATTTTCATTGATAGACTAGAATTACCATATATTCTAAGGTATTTTCAATTATACACTGCATATTACGATATATTATAAGGTATTTTCAATGATACACTGCATATTACGTTATATTATAAGTATTTTCAATGACAGACTGCATATTACATTATTTTATAATGTATTTTCAATGGTAGACTGCATATTACGTTATATTATAAGGTATTTTCAATGATACACTGTATATTACGATATATTATAAGGTATTTTCAATGATACACTGCATATTACGATATATTATAAGGTATTTTCATGATGCACTGCATATTACGTTATACTATAAGGTATTTTCAATGATACACTACAATTACGATATATTATAAGGTATTTTCAGTGATACACTGCATATTACATTACATTATAAGGTATTTTCATTGATACACTACAAATTACGATATATTATAAGGTATTTTCAATGATACACTACAAATTACGATATATTATAAGGTATTTTCAATGATACCCTGCATATTACGTTACATTATAAGGTATTTTCAATGATACACTGCATATTACGTTATATTATAAGGTATTTTCAATGATACACTGCATATTACGTTATATTATAAGGTATTTTCAATGATACACTACAAATTACGATATATTATAAGGTATTTTCAATGATGCACTGCATATTACGTTATACGATAAGGTATTTTCATTGATAGACTAGAATTACCATATATTCTAAGGTATTTTCAATGATACACTGCATATTACGTTATATCATAAGGTATTTCAATGATACACTGCATATTACGTTATATTATAAGGTATTTTCATTGATAGACTAGAATTACCATATATTCTAAGGTATTTTCAATGATGCAGTACAAATTACGATATATTATAAGGTATTTTCAATGATACACTGCATATTATGTTATATTATAACGTATTTTCAATGATACACTACAAATTACGATATATTATAAGGTATTTTCAATGATACACTGCATATTACGATATATTATAAGGTATTTTCAATGATGCACTGCATATTACGTTATACCATAAGGTATTTTCAATGACAGACTGCATATTACATTATTTTATAATGTATTTTCAATGGTAGACTGCATATTACGTTATATTATAAGGTATTTTCATTGATAGACTAGAATTACCATATATTATAAGGTATTTTCAATGATACACTGCATATTACGTTATATGGGAAGGTATTTTCAATGATACACTGCATATTACGTTATATTATAAGGTATTTTCAATGATGCACTGCATATTACGTTATACCATAAGGTATTTTCAATGACAGACTGCATATTACATTATTTTATAATGTATTTTCAATGGTAGACTGTATATTACGTTATATTATAAGGTATTTTCATTGATAGACTAGAATTACCATATATTATAAGGTATTTTCAATGATACACTGCATATTACGTTATATGGGAAGGTATTTTCAATGATACACTGCATATTACGTTATATTATAAGGTATTTTCAATGATACACTGCATATTACGTTATATTATAAGGTTTTTTCAATGATGCACTGCATATTACGTTATACTATAAGGTATTTTCAATGATACACTGCATATTACGTTATATTATAAGGTATTTTCAATGATGCACTGCATATTACGTTATACTATAAGGTATTTTCAATGATAAACTACTATATATTATAAGGTACTTTCATTGATACACTGCATATTACGTTATACTATAATGTATTTTCAATGATACACTACAAATTACGATATATTATAAGGTATATTCAATGATACACTGCATATTACGTTTTATTATAAGGTATTTGCAATGCTACACTGCATATTACGTTATATTATTAGGTATTTTCAATGATACACTAAAAAATTACGATATATTATAAGGTATTTCCAATGATACACTGCATATTACGTTATATGGGAAGGTATTTTCAATGATACACTGCATATTACGTTATATTATAAGGTATTTTCAATGATACACTGCATATTACGTTATATTATAAGGTATTTTCAATGATACACTACAAATTACGATATATTTTAAGGTATTTTCAATGATACACTGCATATTACGTTATATTATAAGGTATTTTCATTGATAGACTAGAATTACCATATATTATAAGGTATTTTGAATGATACACTGCATATTACGTTATATGGGAAGGTATTTTCAATGATACACTGCATATTACGTTATATTATAAGGTATTTTCAATGATGCACTGCATATTACGTTATACCATAAGGTATTTTCAATGACAGACTGCATATTACATTATTTTATAATGTATTTTCAATGGTAGACTGCATATTACGTTATATTATAAGGTATTTTCAATGATACACTGTATATTACGATATATTATAAGGTATTTTCAATGATACACTGCATATTACGATATATTATAAGGTATTTTCAATGATGCACTGCATATTACGTTATACGATAAGGTATTTTCAATGATGCACTACATATTACGTTATACGATAAGGTATTTTCATTGATAGACTAGAATTACCATATATTCTAAGGTATTTTCAATGATACACTGCATATTACGATATATTATAAGGTATTTTCAATGATGCACTGCATATTACGTTATACCATAAGGTATTTTCAATGACAGACTGCATATTACATTATTTTATAATGTATTTTCAATGGTAGACTGCATATTACGTTATATTATAAGGTATTTTCAATGATACACTGTATATTACGATATATTATAAGGTATTTTCAATGATACACTGCATATTACGATATATTATAAGGTATTTTCAATGATGCACTGCATATTACGTTATACGATAAGGTATTTTCATTGATAGACTAGAATTACCATATATTCTAAGGTATTTTCAATGATACACTGCATATTACGATATATTATAAGGTATTTTCAATGATACCCTGCATATTACGTTACATTATAAGGTATTTTCAATGATACACTGCATATTACGTTATATTATAAGGTATTTTCAATGATACACTGCATATTACGTTATATTATAAGGTATTTTCATTGATACACTACAAATTACGATATATTATAAGGTATTTTCAATGATACACTACAAATTACGATATATTATAAGGTATTTTCAATGATACACTGCATATTACGTTATATTATAAGGTATTTTCATTGATACACTACAAATTACGATATATTATAAGGTATTTTCAATGATACACTACAAATTACGATATATTATAAGGTATTTTCAATGATACACTGCATATTACGTTTTATTATAAGGTATTTGCAATGCTACACTGCATATTACGTTATATTATTAGGTATTTTCAATGATACACTAAAAAATTACGATATATTATAAGGTATTTCCAATGATACACTGCATATTACGTTATATGGGAAGGTATTTTCAATGATACACTGCATATTACGTTATATTATAAGGTATTTTCAATGATACACTGCATATTACGTTATATTATAAGGTATTTTCAATGATACACTACAAATTACGATATATTTTAAGGTATTTTCAATGATACACTGCATATTACGTTATATTATAAGGTATTTTCATTGATAGACTAGAATTACCATATATTATAAGGTATTTTGAATGATACACTGCATATTACGTTATATGGGAAGGTATTTTCAATGATACACTGCATATTACGTTATATTATAAGGTATTTTCAATGATACACTGCATATTACGTTATATTATAAGGTATGTTCAATGATACACTGCATATTACGTTATATTATAAGGTATTTTCAATGATACACTACAAATTACGATATATTATAAGGTATTTTCAATGATACACTGCATATTACGTTATATTATAAGGTATTTTCAATGATGCACTGCATATTACGTTATACGATAAGGTATTTTCATTGATAGACTAGAATTACCATATATTCTAAGGTATTTTCAATGATACACTGCATATTACGTTATATCATAAGGTATTTTCAATGATACACTGCATATTAAGTTATATTAAAAGGTATTTTCAATGATAAACTGCTATATATTATAAGGTATTTTCAATGATACACTGCATATTACATAACATTATAAGGTATTTTCAATGATACACTGCATATTACGATATATTATAAGGTATTTTCAATGATACACTGCATATTACGTTATATTATAAGGTATTTTCAATGATACACTGCATATTACGTTATATTATAAGGTAATTTCAAAGATACACAGTATATTACGTTATATTATAAGGTATTTTCAATGATGCACTGCATATTACGTTATACCATAAGGTATTTTCAATGACAGACTGCATATTACATTATTTTATAATGCATTTTCAATGGTAGACTGCATATTACGTTATATTATAAGGTATTTTCAATGATACACTGCATATTACGATATATTATAAGGTATTTTCAATGATACACTGCATATTACGATATATTATAAGGTGTTTTCAATGATACACTGCATATTACGTTATATTATAATGCATTTTCAATGATACACTGCATATTACGTTATATTATAAAGGTTTTTTCAATGATGCACTGCATATTACGTTATATTATAAGGTATTTCCAATGATACACTGCATATTACGTTATATTATAATGTATTTTCAATGATACACTGCATATTACGTTATATTATAAGGTATTTTCAATGATGCACTGCATATTACGTTATATTATAAGGTATTTTCAATGATACACTACAAATTACGATATATTATAAGGTATTTTCATTGATACACTACAAATTACGATATATTATAAGGTATTTTCAATGATACACTACGAATTACGATATATTATAAGGTATTTTCAATGATACCCTGCATATTACGTTACATTATAAGGTATTTTCAATGATACACTGCATATTACGTTATATTATAAGGTATTTTCAATGATACACTGCATATTACGTTATATTATAAGGTATTTTCAATGATACACTACAAATTACGATATATTATAAGGTATTTTCAATGATACACTGCATATTACGTTATATTATAAGGTATTTTCAATGATGCACTGCATATTACGTTATACGATAAGGTATTTTCATTGATAGACTAGAATTACCATATATTCTAAGGTATTTTCAATGATACACTGCATATTACGTTATATCATAAGGTATTTTCAATGATACACTGCATATTAAGTTATATTAAAAGGTATTTTCAATGATACACTGCATATTACGTTATATTATAAGGTATTTTCAATGATACACTACAAATTACGATATATTATAAGGTATTTTCCATGATACACTGCATATTATGTTATATTATAAGGTATTTTCATTGATAGACTAGAATTACCATATATTCTAAGGTATTTTCAATGATACACTACAAATTACGATATATTATAAGGTATTTTCAATGATACACTGCATATTACGTTTTAGTATATGGTATTTGCAATGATACACTGCATATTACGTTATATTATTAGGTATTTTCAATGATACACTAAAAAATTACGATATATTATAAGGTATTTCCAATGATACACTGCATATTACGTTATATGGGAAGGTATTTTCAATGATACACTGCATATTACGTTACATTATAAGGTATTTTCAATGATACACTGCATATTACGTTATATTATAAGGTATTTTCAATGATACACTGCATATTACGTTATATTATATGGTATTTTCATTGATACACTACAAATTACGATATATTATAAGGTATTTTCAATGATACACTACAAATTACGATATATTATAAGGTATTTTCAATGATACACTGCATATTACGTTATATTATAAGGTATTTTCATTGATACACTACAAATTACGATATATTATAAGGTATTTTCAATGATACACTACAAATTACGATATATTATAAGGTATTTTCAATGATACACTGCATATTACGTTTTATTATAAGGTATTTGCAATGCTACACTGCATATTACGTTATATTATTAGGTATTTTCAATGATACACTAAAAAATTACGATATATTATAAGGTATTTCCAATGATACACTGCATATTACGTTATATGGGAAGGTATTTTCAATGATACACTGCATATTACGTTATATTATAAGGTATTTTCAATGATACACTGCATATTACGTTATATTATAAGGTATTTTCAATGATACACTACAAATTACGATATATTTTAAGGTATTTTCAATGATACACTGCATATTACGTTATATTATAAGGTATTTTCATTGATAGACTAGAATTACCATATATTATAAGGTATTTTGAATGATACACTGCATATTACGTTATATGGGAAGGTATTTTCAATGATACACTGCATATTACGTTATATTATAAGGTATTTTCAATGATACAATGCATATTACGTTATATTATAAGGTATTTTCAATGATACACTGCATATTACGTTATATTATAAGGTATTTTCAATGATACACTACAAATTACGATATATTATAAGGTATTTTCAATGATACACTGCATATTACGTTATATTATAAGGTATTTTCAATGATGCACTGCATATTACGTTATATTATTAGGTATTTTCAATGATACACTAAAAAATTACGATATATTATAAGGTATTTCCAATGATACACTGCATATTACGTTATATGGGAAGGTATTTTCAATGATACACTGCATATTACGTTATATTATAAGGTATTTTCAATGATACACTGCATATTACGTTATATTATAAGGTATTTTCAATGATACACTACAAATTACGATATATTTTAAGGTATTTTCAATGATACACTGCATATTACGTTATATTATAATGCATTTTCAATGATAGACTAGAATTACCATATATTCTAAGGTATTTTCAATGATACACTGCATATTACGTTATATCATAAGGTATTTTCAATGATACACTGCATATTACGTTATATTATAAGGTATTTTCAATGATACACTGCATATTACGTTATATTATAAGGTATTTTCAATGATACACTACAAATTACGATATATTATAAGGTATTTTCAATGATACACTGCATATTACGTTATATTATAAGGTATTTTCAATGATGCACTGCATATTACGTTATACGATAAGGTATTTTCATTGATAGACTAGAATTACCATATATTCTAAGGTATTTTCAATGATACACTGCATATTACGTTATATCATAAGGTATTTTCAATGATACACTGCATATTAAGTTATATTAAAAGGTATTTTCAATGATACACTGCATATTACGTTATATTATAAGGTATTTTCAATGATTCACTACAAATTACGATATATTATAAGGTATTTTCCATGATACACTGCATATTATGTTATATTATAAGGTATTTTCATTGATAGACTAGAATTACCATATATTCTAAGGTATTTTCAATGATACACTACAAATTACGATATATTATAAGGTATTTTCAATGATACACTGCATATTACGTTTTATTATATGGTATTTGCAATGATACACTGCATATTACGTTATATTATTAGGTATTTTCAATGATACACTAAAAAATTACGATATATTATAAGGTATTTCCAATGATACACTGCATATTACGTTATATGGGAAGGTATTTTCAATGATACACTGCATATTACGTTATATTATAAGGTATTTTCAATGATACACTGCTTATTACGTTATATTATAAGGTATTTTCAATGATACACTACAAATTACGATATATTTTAAGGTATTTTCAATGATACACTGCATATTACGTTATATTATAAGGTATTTTCATTGATAGACTAGAATTACCATATATTCTAAGGTATTTTCAATGATACACTGCATATTACGTTATATCATAAGGTATTTTCAATGATACACTGCATATTAAGTTATATTAAAAGGTATTTCCAATGATACACTGCATATTAAGTTATATTAAAAGGTATTTTCAATGATACACTGCATATTACGTTATATTATAAGGTATTTTCAATGATACACTACAAATTACGATATATTATAAGGTATTTTCCATGATACACTGCATATTATGTTATATTATAAGGTATTTTCATTGATAGACTAGAATTACCATATATTCTAAGGTATTTTCAATGATACACTACAAATTACGATATATTATAAGGTATTTTCAATGATACACTGCATATTACGTTTTATTATATGGTATTTGCAATGATACACTGCATATTACGTTATATTATTAGGTATTTTCAATGATACACTAAAAAATTACGATATATTATAAGGTATTTCCAATGATACACTGCATATTACGTTATATGGGAAGGTATTTTCAATGATACACTGCATATTACGTTACATTATAAGGTATTTTCAATGATACACTGCATATTACGTTATATTATAAGGTATTTTCAATGATACACTGCATATTACGTTATATTATATGGTATTTTCATTGATACACTACAAATTACGATATATTATAAGGTATTTTCAATGATACACTACAAATTACGATATATTATAAGGTATTTTCAATGATACACTGCATATTACGTTATATTATAAGGTATTTTCATTGATACACTACAAATTACGATATATTATAAGGTATTTTCAATGATACACTACAAATTACGATATATTATAAGGTATTTTCAATGATACACTGCATATTACGTTTTATTATAAGGTATTTGCAATGCTACACTGCATATTACGTTATATTATTAGGTATTTTCAATGATACACTAAAAAATTACGATATATTATAAGGTATTTCCAATGATACACTGCATATTACGTTATATGGGAAGGTATTTTCAATGATACACTGCATATTACGTTATATTATAAGGTATTTTCAATGATACACTGCATATTACGTTATATTATAAGGTATTTTCAATGATACACTACAAATTACGATATATTTTAAGGTATTTTCAATGATACACTGCATATTACGTTATATTATAAGGTATTTTCATTGATAGACTAGAATTACCATATATTATAAGGTATTTTCAATGATACACTGCATATTACGTTATATGGGAAGGTATTTTCAATGATACACTGCATATTACGTTATATTATAAGGTATTTTCAATGATACAATGCATATTACGTTATATTATAAGGTATTTTCAATGATACACTGCATATTACGTTATATTATAAGGTATTTTCAATGATACACTACAAATTACGATATATTATAAGGTATTTTCAATGATACACTGCATATTACGTTATATTATAAGGTATTTTCAATGATGCACTGCATATTACGTTATATTATTAGGTATTTTCAATGATACACTAAAAAATTACGATATATTATAAGGTATTTCCAATGATACACTGCATATTACGTTATATGGGAAGGTATTTTCAATGATACACTGCATATTACGTTATATTATAAGGTATTTTCAATGATACACTGCATATTACGTTATATTATAAGGTATTTTCAATGATACACTACAAATTACGATATATTTTAAGGTATTTTCAATGATACACTGCATATTACGTTATATTATAATGCATTTTCAATGATAGACTAGAATTACCATATATTCTAAGGTATTTTCAATGATACACTGCATATTACGTTATATCATAAGGTATTTTCAATGATACACTGCATATTACGTTATATTATAAGGTATTTTCAATGATACACTGCATATTACGTTATATTATAAGGTATTTTCAATGATACACTACAAATTACGATATATTATAAGGTATTTTCAATGATACACTGCATATTACGTTATATTATAAGGTATTTTCAATGATGCACTGCATATTACGTTATACGATAAGGTATTTTCATTGATAGACTAGAATTACCATATATTCTAAGGTATTTTCAATGATACACTGCATATTACGTTATATCATAAGGTATTTTCAATGATACACTGCATATTAAGTTATATTAAAAGGTATTTTCAATGATACACTGCATATTACGTTATATTATAAGGTATTTTCAATGATTCACTACAAATTACGATATATTATAAGGTATTTTCCATGATACACTGCATATTATGTTATATTATAAGGTATTTTCATTGATAGACTAGAATTACCATATATTCTAAGGTATTTTCAATGATACACTACAAATTACGATATATTATAAGGTATTTTCAATGATACACTGCATATTACGTTTTATTATATGGTATTTTCAATGATACACTGCATATTACGTTATATTATTAGGTATTTTCAATGATACACTAAAAAATTACGATATATTATAAGGTATTTCCAATGATACACTGCATATTACGTTATATGGGAAGGTATTTTCAATGATACACTGCATATTACGTTATATTATAAGGTATTTTCAATGATACACTGCTTATTACGTTATATTATAAGGTATTTTCAATGATACACTACAAATTACGATATATTTTAAGGTATTTTCAATGATACACTGCATATTACGTTATATTATAAGGTATTTTCATTGATAGACTAGAATTACCATATATTCTAAGGTATTTTCAATGATACACTGCATATTACGTTATATCATAAGGTATTTTCAATGATACACTGCATATTAAGTTATATTAAAAGGTATTTTCAATGATACACTGCATATTACGTTATATTATAAGGTATTTTCAATGATACACTACAAATTACGATATATTATAAGGTATTTTCCATGATACACTGCATATTATGTTATATTATAAGGTATTTTCATTGATAGACTAGAATTACCATATATTCTAAGGTATTTTCAATGATACACTACAAATTACGATATATTATAAGGTATTTTCAATGATACACTGCATATTACGTTTTATTATAAGGTATTTGCAATGATACACTGCATATTACGTTATATTATTAGGTATTTTCAATGATACACTAAAAAATTACGATATATTATAAGGTATTTCCAATGATACACTGCATATTACGTTATATGGGAAGGTATTTTCAATGATACACTGCATATTACGTTATATTATAAGGTATTTTCAATGATACACTGCATATTACGTTATATTATAAGGTATTTTCAATGATACACTACAAATTACGATATATTTTAAGGTATTTTCAATGATACACTGCATATTACGTTATATTATAAGGTATTTTCATTGATAGACTAGAATTACCATATATTATAAGGTATTTTCAATGATACACTGCATATTACTTTATATGGGAAGGTATTTTCAATGATACACTGCATATTACGTTATATTATAAGGTATTTTCAATGATACACTGCATATTACGTTATATTATAAGGTATTTTCAATGATACACTACAAATTACGATATATTATAAGGTATTTTCAATGATACACTGCATATTACGTTATATTATAAGGTATTTTCAATGATGCACTGCATATTACGTTATACGATAAGGTATTTTCATTGATAGACTAGAATTACCATATATTCTAAGGTATTTTCAATGATACACTGCATATTACGTTATATCATAAGGTATTTTCAATGATACACTGCATATTAAGTTATATTAAAAGGTATTTTCAATGATAAACTGCTATATATTATAAGGTATTTTCAATGATACACTGCATATTACATAACATTATAAGGTATTTTCAATGATACACTGCATATTACAATATATATTATAAGGTATTTTCAATGATACACTGCATATTACGTTATATTATAAGGTATTTTCAATGATACACTGCATATTACGTTATATTATAAGGTAATTTCAAAGATACACAGTATATTACGTTATATTATAAGGTATTTTCAATGATGCACTGCATATTACGTTATACGATAAGGTATTTTCATTGATAGACTAGAATTACCATATATTCTAAGGTATTTTCAATGATACACTGCATATTACGTTATATCATAAGGTATTTTCAATGATACACTGCATATTAAGTTATATTAAAAGGTATTTTCAATGATAAACTGCTATATATTATAAGGTATTTTCAATGATACACTGCATATTACGTTATATTATAAGGTATTTTCAATGATACACTGCATACTACGTTATATTATAAGTTTTTTTCATTGATGCACTGCATATTACGTTATATTATAAGGTATTTTCAATGATACACTGCATATTACGTTATATTACAATGTATTTTCAATGATACACTGCATATTACGTTATATTATAAGGTTTTTTCAATGATGCACTGCATATTACGTTATATTATAAGGTATTTTCAATGATACACTGCATATTACGTTATATTATAATGTATTTTCAATGATACACTGCATATTACGTTATATTATAAGGTTTTTTCAATGATGCACTGCATATTACGTTATACTATAAGGTATTTCAATGATACACTACAAATTACGATATATTATAAGGTATTTTCAATGATACACTGCATATTACTTTATATTATAAGGTATTTTCAATGATGCACTGCATATTACGTTATACGATAAGGTATTTTCATTGATAGACTAGAATTACCATATATTCTAAGGTATTTTCAATGATACACTGCATATTACGTTATATCATAAGGTATTTTCAATGATACACTGCATATTAAGTTATATTAAAAGGTATTTTCAATGATAAACTGCTATATATTATAAGGTATTTTCAATGATACACTGAATATTACGTTATATTATAAGGTATTTTCATTGATAGACTAGAATTACCATATATTCTAAGGTATTTTCAATGATACACTGCATATTACGTTATATCATAAGGTATTTTCAATGATACACTGCATATTAAGTTATATTAAAAGGTATTTTCAATGATAAACTGCTATATATTATAAGGTATTTTCAATGATACACTGCATATTACATAACATTATAAGGTATTTTCAATGATACACTGCATATTACAATATATATTATAAGGTATTTTCAATGATACACTGCATATTACGTTATATTATAAGGTATTTTCAATGATACACTGCATATTACGTTATATTATAAGGTAATTTCAAAGATACACAGTATATTACGTTATATTATAAGGTATTTTCAATGATGCACTGCATATTACGTTATATTATAAGGTTTTTTCAATGATGCACTGCATATTACGTTATATTATAAGGTATTTTCAATGATACACTGCATATTACGTTATATTATAATGTATTTTCAATGATACACTGCATATTACGTTATATTATAAGGTTTTTTTCAATGATGCACTGCATATTACGTTATACTATAAGGTATTTTCAATGATACACTACAAATTACGATATATTATAAGGTATTTTCCATGATACACTGCATATTATGTTATATTATAAGGTATTTTCATTGATAGACTAGAATTACCATATATTCTAAGGTATTTTCAATGATACACTGCATATTACTTTATATTATAAGGTATTTTCAATGATGCACTGCATATTACGTTATACGATAAGGTATTTTCATTGATAGACTAGAATTACCATATATTCTAAGGTATTTTCAATGATACACTGCATATTACGTTATTTCATAAGGTATTTTCAATGATACACTGCATATTAAGTTATATTAAAAGGTATTTTCAATGATAAACTGCTATATATTATAAGGTATTTTCAATGATACACTGAATATTACGTTATATTATAAGGTATTTTTCATTGATAGACTAGAATTACCATATATTCTAAGGTATTTTCAATGATGCAGTACAAATTACGATATATTATAAGGTATTTTCAATGATACACTGCATATTATGTTATATTATAAGGTATTTTCAATGATACACTACAAATTACGATATATTATAAGGTATTTTCAATGATACACTGCATATTACGATATATTATAAGGTATTTTCAATGATGCACTGCATATTACGTTATACCATAAGGTATTTTCAATGACAGACTGCATATTACATTATTTTATAATGCATTTTCAATGGTAGACTGCATATTACGTTATATTATAAAGTATTTTCAATGATACACTGCATATTACGATATATTATAAGGTATTTTCAATGATACACTGCATATTACGATATATTATAAGGTATTTTCAATGATACACTGCATATTACGTTATATTATAAGGTTTTTTCAATGATACACTGCATATTACGTTATATTATAAGGTAATTTCAAAGATACACAGTATATTACGTTATATTATAAGGTATTTTCAATGATGCACTGCATATTACGTTATACCATAAGGTATTTTCAATGACAGACTGCATATTACATTATTTTATAATGCATTTTCAATGGTAGACTGCATATTACGTTATATTATAAGGTATTTTCAATGATACACTGCATATTACGATATATTATAAGGTATTTTCAATGATACACTGCATATTACGATATATTATAAGGTATTTTCAATGATACACTGCATATTACGTTATATTATAATGCATTTTCAATGATACACTGCATATTACGTTATATTATAAGGTTTTTTCAATGATGCACTGCATATTACGTTATATTATAAGGTATTTCCAATGATACACTGCATATTACGTTATATTATAATGTATTTTCAATGATACACTGCATATTACGTTATATTATAAGGTATTTTCAATGATGCACTGCATATTACGTTATATTATAAGGTATTTTCAATGATACACTACAAATTACGATATATTATAAGGTATTTTCATTGATACACTACAAATTACGATATATTATAAGGTATTTTCAATGATACACTACAAATTACGATATATTATAAGGTATTTTCAATGATACCCTGCATATTACGTTACATTATAAGGTATTTTCAATGATACACTGCATATTACGTTATATTATAAGGTATTTTCAATGATACACTGCATATTACGTTATATTATAAGGTATTTTCAATGATACACTACAAATTACGATATATTATAAGGTATTTTCAATGATACACTGCATATTACGTTATATTATAAGGTATTTTCAATGATGCACTGCATATTACGTTATACGATAAGGTATTTTCATTGATAGACTAGAATTACCATATATTCTAAGGTATTTTCAATGATACACTGCATATTACGTTATATTATAAGGTATTTTCAATGATACACTACAAATTACGATATATTATAAGGTATTTTCCATGATACACTGCATATTATGTTATATTATAAGGTATTTTCATTGATAGACTAGAATTACCATATATTCTAAGGTATTTTCAATGATACACTACAAATTACGATATATTATAAGGAATTTTCAATGATACACTGCATATTACGTTTTATTATAAGGTATTTTCAATGATACACTGCATATTACGTTATATTATAAGGTATTTTCAATGATACACTGCATATTACATAACATTATAAGGTATTTTCATTGATACACTGCATATTACAATATATATTATAAGGTATTTTCAATGATACACTGCATATTACGTTATATTATAAGGTATTTTCAATGATACACTGCATATTACGTTATATTATAAGGTAATTTCAAAGATACACAGTATATTACGTTATATTATAAGGTATTTTCAATGATGCACTGCATATTACGTTATACGATAAGGTATTTTCATTGATAGACTAGAATTACCATATATTCTAAGGTATTTTCAATGATACACTGCATATTACGTTATATCATAAGGTATTTTCAATGATACACTGCATATTAAGTTATATTAAAAGGTATTTTCAATGATAAACTGCTATATATTATAAGGTATTTTCAATGATACACTGCATATTACGTTATATTATAAGGTATTTTCAATGATACACTGCATACTACGTTATATTATAAGGTTTTTTCAATGATGCACTGCATATTACGTTATATTATAAGGTATTTTCAATGATACACTGCATATTACGTTATATTATAATGTATTTTCAATGATACACTGCATATTACGTTATATTATAAGGTTTTTTCAATGATGCACTGCATATTACGTTATATTATAAGGTATTTTCAATGATACACTGCATATTACGTTATATTATAATGTATTTTCAATGATACACTGCATATTACGTTATATTATAAGGTTTTTTCAATGATGCACTGCATATTACGTTATACTATAAGGTATTTTCAATGATACACTACAAATTACGATATATTATAAGGTTTTTTCCATGATACACTGCATATTATGTTATATTATAAGGTATTTTCATTGATAGACTAGAATTACCATATACTCTAAGGTATTTTCAATGATACACTACAAATTACGATATATTATAAGGTATTTTCAATGATAACCTGCATATTACGTTATATTATAAGGTATTTGCAATGATACACTGCATATTACGTTATATTATTAGGTATTTTCAATGATACACTAAAAAATTACGATATATTATAAGGTATTTCCAATGATACACTGCATATTACGTTATATGGGAAGGTATTTTCAATGATACACTGCATATTACGTTATATTATAAGGTATTTTCAATGATATACTGCATATTACGTTATATTATAAGGTATTTTCAATGATACACTACAAATTACGATATATTTTAAGGTATTTTCAATGATACACTGCATATTACGTTATATTATAAGGTATTCTCATTGATAGACTAGAATTACCATATATTCTAAGGTATTTTCAATGATACACTGCATATTACGTTATATCATAAGGTATTTTCAATGATACACTGCATATTAAGTTATATTAAAAGGTATTTTCAATGATAAACTGCTATATATTATAAGGTATTTTCAATGATACACTGAATATTACGTTATATTATAAGGTATTTTCATTGATAGACTAGAATTACCATATATTCTAAGGTATTTTCAATGATGCAGTACAAATTACGATATATTATAAGGTATTTTCAATGATACACTGCATATTATGTTATATTATAAGGTATTTTCAATGATACACTACAAATTACGATATATTATAAGGTATTTTCAATGATACACTGCATATTACTTTATATTATAAGGTATTTTCAATGATGCACTGCATATTACGTTATACCATAAGGTATTTTCAATGACAGACTGCATATTACAATATTTTATAATGTATTTTCAATGGTAGACTGCATATTACGTTATATTATAAGGTATTTTCATTGATAGACTAGAATTACCATATATTATAAGGTATTTTCAATGATACACTGCATATTACGTTATATGGGAAGGTATTTTCAATGATACACTGCATATTACGTTATATTATAAGGTATTTTCAATGATACACTGCATATTACGTTATATTATAAGGTTTTTTCAATGATGCACTGCATATTACGTTATACTATAAGGTATTTTCAATGATACACTGCATATTACGTTATATTATAAGGTATTTTCAATGATGCACTGCATATTACGTTATACTATAAGGTATTTTCAATGATAAACTACAATATATTATAAGGTACTTTCATTGATACACTGCATATTACGTTATACTATAATGTATTTTCAATGATACACTACAAATTACGATATATTATAAGGTATTTTCAATGATACACTGCATATTACGTTTTATTATAAGGTATTTGCAATGCTACACTGCATATTACGTTATATTATTAGGTATTTTCAATGATACACTAAAAAATTACGATATATTATAAGGTATTTCCAATGATACACTGCATATTACGTTAAATGGGAAGGTATTTTCAATGATTCACTGCATATTACGTTATATTATAAGGTATTTTCAATGATACACTGCATATTACGTTATATTATAAGGTATTTTCAATGATACACTACAAATTACGATATATTTTAAGGTATTTTCAATGATACACTGCATATTACGTTATGTTATAAGGTATTTTCATTGATAGACTATAATTACCATATATTATAAGGTATTTTGAATGATACACTGCATATTACGTTATATGGGAAGGTATTTTCAATGATACACTGCATATTACGTTATATTATAAGGTATTTTCAATGATACACTGCATATTACGTTATATTATAAGGTATTTTCAATGATACACTACAAATTACGATATATTATAAGGTATTTTCAATGATACACTGCATATTACGTTATATTATAAGGTATTTTCAATGATGCACTACATATTACGTTATACCATAAGGTATTTTCAATGACAGACTGCATATTACATTATTTTATAATGTATTTTCAATGGTAGACTGCATATTACGTTATATTATAAGGTATTTTCAATGATACACTGTATATTACGATATATTATAAGGTATTTTCAATGATACACTACAAATTACGATATATTTTAAGGTATTTTCAATGATACACTGCATATTACGTTATATTATAAGGTATTTTCATTGATAGACTAGAATTACCATATATTATAAGGTATTTTGAATGATACACTGCATATTACGTTATATGGGAAGGTATTTTCAATGATACACTGCATATTACGTTATATTATAAGGTATTTTCAATGATACACTGCATATTACGTTATATTATAAGGTATTTTCAATGATACACTACAAATTACGATATATTATAAGGTATTTTCAATGATACACTGCATATTACGTTATATTATAAGGTATTTTCAATGATGCACTACATATTACGTTATACGATAAGGTATTTTCATTGATAGACTAGAATTACCATATATTCTAAGGTATTTAGAATGATACACTGCATATTACGATATATTATAAGGTATTTTCAATGATACACTGCATATTACGTTATATTATAAGGTATTTTCAATGATGCACTACATATTACGTTATACCATAAGGTATTTTCAATGACAGACTGCATATTACATTATTTTATAATGTATTTTCAATGGTAGACTGCATATTACGTTATATTATAAGGTATTTTCAATGATACACTGTATATTACGATATATTATAAGGTATTTTCAATGATACACTACAAATTACGATATATTTTAAGGTATTTTCAATGATACACTGCATATTACGTTATATTATAAGGTATTTTCATTGATAGACTAGAATTACCATATATTATAAGGTATTTTGAATGATACACTGCATATTACGTTATATGGGAAGGTATTTTCAATGATACACTGCATATTACGTTATATTATAAGGTATTTTCAATGATACACTGCATATTACGTTATATTATAAGGTATTTTCAATGATACACTACAAATTACGATATATTATAAGGTATTTTCAATGATACACTGCATATTACGTTATATTATAAGGTATTTTCAATGATGCACTACATATTACGTTATACGATAAGGTATTTTCATTGATAGACTAGAATTACCATATATTCTAAGGTATTTAGAATGATACACTGCATATTACGTTATATTATAAGGTATTTTCAATGATACACTACAAATTACGATATATTATAAGGTATTTTCAATGATACCCTGCATATTACGTTATATTATAAGGTATTTTCATTGATAGACTAGAATTACCATATATTCTAAGGTATTTTCAATGATACACTGCATATTACGTTATATCATAAGGTATTTTCAATGATACACTGCATATTAAGTTATATTAAAAGCTATTTTCAATGATAAACTGCTATATATATAAGCCTTTTTTTTTTATTAGGTGTGTAAACCGAAATATGTTTCTCTGTAAACGAAGTTCAAAAGTTTATTCGCTATTTTTACAACAATTATTTACATTATTTACATTATTAACATTATTAACACCCTCACCTGTAAACGAAGAAACGACAATTACAGTTTACAATTATCCCTTCTTTATGTACTCTAATCAGTTTTATTCTATTATGTCCCTTTTATAATTTTGCACATGTGCTCTATTACGTAATGCTATTACTCTCCCTCTCTCACTCTCTCCCGGTCTTTCCTCAACTCTTCCAACGATCTTCGTATCTCCTACCATCTAGCGGTAGTTGATTAAAAGACGCGCGGAATTTAAATTAACGAGAGTACACTTTCGTTACATCTCCCCCCTCTCGGGGTGAAAATTCCCAAAATTTTCAGTCTTCTTCCACGTCCGATACCGGGAGTAATTTTGATATATGGTACAAACTCGTTTCTGATTTCTTCTTTCCAGTCTTAATTTTATATATTGAATTTGATATTCTTTCTACTATGTTGAATGGTCCAATTCTTAAATTATCTAGCTTTTTCCTATTCAGTCTATTTCCGTTTTCTATATATACTAATTCGTCCGTGTTGAACTCCCGGTGTTTTCTGTTTTTATCATATAATTTTTTATTGTACTCATGTGATGTTTTTGTTCTCTTCAAAGCTATTTCTTTATCTCTTATCCAGTCTTCCTTATTTACTTTTTCTTTTAGTTCTTCTGGTAGGATGCTTGTGTTTGTACCATCTAACAGATATTGTGGTGTAAAACCAGTGACTGTATGTTCTGTCCGATTATATTTATCTACGCATTCTCTTGCAATCGTTGTCCACGCTTTGTTATGTTCTTTATCATTTATTCTACATCTTATTTTATTGACTAGAGTCTGGTTTAGTCTTTCATTCAACCCATTCGAGAACGGTGCGTCTACTGCTGTGAAGACTAGTTTAGTATTATTATTTCTTAGGAATTCTTTGAATTCTCTTGAGTTTATCCCTGGATACTGATCCGCCAGTATCATTCCAATCTCGTCGGTTTCCAGCACGTTCTGAACTAACTTAATGAAATCAGTAGCATTTTGTGTTTTAGATGTTGTAATAAACGCGTATCTTGTGAAGTGGTCCACTAACAAGTGAAGGTATTTTTTTGTGGATCTTTGTCCTCCAAAGCCTCCGATGGTGTCCACTGACATTATTTGGAATGGTTTTGTTGCTAGTCCCAAGTGAGACATTAGTCCATATTTCATTTGACCCCTCGATTTATTCTTTATACATACTTCACAATTTCTACATATCTTTTTTATATTCGATGTTAAATTTCTAGCTGTATAATAGGGACCTATTCTGTTCATCATCTGTCTGATTCCTATATGACACCATTCGGCGTGTATCTCTTTTATCATTCTTATACTTAATTTTTCGGCTAGAATAATCTTTTCTCTGTTTCTAACCTTTTTGTAGAATACTCCATCTTTTTCTATGAATTTTGTTTTCATTTTTTGTATTATTTCGTTTTTTTTCTGATCTATTTTGATGTCATCCAATTTTATCAAGTTTACTATTTTTAGAATTTCATCTTTATTTTCAGTGTCTTCTAGTACCGGGTTTCGACTTAAACTATCTGCTTCGGCGTTCTCTTTTCCCGGAATGTATTTAATTTCGAAATTATATTGTGACAAATAATAAGTCAACTCACCAAGTTCTTCGTCCGTCCTAGCTTTTATGTTCATATTTTCCAATGGTTTATGATCTGAAAGTACCGTGAACTTCCTTCCGATCAGCCAGTATTGCCAATACTTTACCGCTTCTTTAATTGCCAGGCATTCTAAATAAATTGCTTTTTTCCTTTTTTGTGATTCATTTAATTTTTTTGAAAAATACGCTACTGGCTTTTCTTTACCATTATCTTGTACCTGTTTAAATACTGCACCAATACCTTCTAGTGATGCATCTGTATAAATTCTTATTGGTAAATCCTTATCAAATATTTCCAACACTGGTTGAGAACATAGTAACTTTTTTATATCCGTGAAGGATTTTTCGCACTCTTCAGACCATATAAATCTCTCATTCTTTCGTAGTAGTTTGTGTAACGGGTTTAGCAATATCGAGCTTTTCGGTATGTACTCATGATAAAAGTTAATTTTTCCAAGAAACTGTCTAATATTCTTTTGGGTTTTTGGAGTGGGAAAATTTTGTATTGAAATTAAATTATCTTTCATTGGTCTTACTGTATTGTGTTCTATTATATGTCCGAGGTATTTCACTGATTCTGCTGCGAATGTGCATTTTTTAAATTTTAGTCTAAAACCTTCATTTGCTATTGCTTCTATTACTTTTCCTATATGTTCTATATGTTCTTCGAATGATTCTGAAAAAATTAGGATATCGTCTACGTAATTTTCCGAAAAGTCTTTTAAATAGTGCTTTCTTATGATGTTGGATAAAATTCTCTGGAAAATGGCTGGTGATGTTTTTAAACCAAACGGTAGGCATGTCCATTGGAAGTGCCCCTCTTGTGTAACAAATCCTGTTTTCTGTCTATCCTCAATGCGCAGTGGAATTGACCAAAAAGCGGAATTTATATCTAGTGTGGTGAAGTATTTGCAGTTTCTTGTTTTCATTATTAAATCATTTATTAATGGGAATGGTTGAGCTTGTGGTGTAATTATTTTGTTCAATTCGCGAAAATCTATACACAATCTGGATCGTTTGTTTTCATCTCTTTTGAATGCTAGAGTTACTGGTGCTGCAAACGGGCTGTAAGATTCTTCTATTAACTTATGTTCTAATAATTTTGCCACTTGATCTTCTATTTCTTTTTTGTCCTCTATAGTACATCTATATGGCCTCTTACTACAATATTTATCCACCAGTAAGTCTATCCGAGCTTCATAGTCTGTAACAGTGCCTACATCATATTTATTTTTTGCAAATGCTGTGTTATACTTTTCTATCAGTTTTTCAATTTTTATCTTTTTTGTACTATCCAAGTGATCTAAATTTATTTTGAACTCGTCTTCATTTACATGTTCGTTAAAATTTATTTTAACTTTTTCTATTTCTTCATTTTTATCCAATATATTCATCTTTTTCTCTATCTGTATTTCTTTCTTCTGAGATATTTGTAAATTTTCGTCCTGAATTAGTTTGAATTTTGTTATTATATCTAAACCAATAAGAAAATCTTCAAAATCATCTCTTTCTACAATGAATACATCAACGTATTCTTCTTTTTCGAAAATTTTTATTTTTATGGTTACCAAACCTTTTGTTTGTGTCACACCATTGACTGTTTTTAACAATATCTTATTTACATCTTCTGTCTTTTCTTTTATTTTAACTAATTTTGAATTTATTAGAGAGACTTGGGAACCTGCATCATATGTTCCGTCTACCTCTAGCTTCTCTTCTAATAATATCTTTACTTTAATCAATGGTGTGATTACTCGTTTTTTTGTTCTGTATTTAGGTCTACTTCTATTACTGAGTTGCTTCCAATTACTCTAGTCTCATTTCCAGTTTTCTTTTTAAACCAGCATGAATCCTCTGGGTGATACCTGATACCTTTGTTTAATTTTTCACAATTTTTGCATGGTTTTTTCTCTTCAAATTTCCTCTTATTCTCTTGTCTGTCCTCCCTCTTTTTGTTTATAATTTTGTTTATAATGGCGAAAAGATTGCAGTTTATATTTAAATCTGTGGCATCACCAAAGGATAAGAAAACAAATGTAATTGTCGTTTTATAAGCCTTTTTTTTTTATTAGGTGTGTAAACCGAAATATGTTTCTCTGTAAACGAAGTTCAAAAGTTTATTCGCTATTTTTACAACAATTATTTACATTATTTACATTATTAACATTATTAACACCCTCACCTGTAAACGAAGAAACGACAATTACAGTTTACAATTATCCCTTCTTTATGTACTCTAATCAGTTTTATTCTATTATGTCCCTTTTATAATTTTGCACATGTGCTCTATTACGTAATGCTATTACTCTCCCTCTCTCACTCTCTCCCGGTCTTTCCTCAACTCTTCCAACGATCTTCGTATCTCCTACCATCTAGCGGTAGTTGATTAAAAGACGCGCGGAATTTAAATTAACGAGAGTACACTTTCGTTACATATATTATAAGGTATTTTCAATGATACACTGCATATTACGATATATTATAAGGTATTTTCAATGATACACTGCATATTACGTTATATTATAAGGTAATTTCAAAGATACACAGTATATTACGTTATAATATAAGGTATTTTCAATGATGCACTGCATATTACGTTATACTATAAGGTATTTTCAATGATACACTGCATATTACGTTATATTATAAGGTATTTTCAATGATGCACTGCATATTACGTTATACTATAAGGTATTTTCAATGATAAACTACTATATATTATAAGGTATTTTCAATGATACCCTGCATATTACGTTATATTATAAGGTATTTTCTATGATAAACTACTATATATTATAAGGGATTTTGAATGATACACTGCATATTACGTTATATTATAAGGTATTTTCATTGATAGACAAGAATTACCATATATTCTAAGGTATTTTCAATGATACACTACAAATTACGATATATTATAAGGTATTTTCAATGATACACTGCATATTAAGTTATATTATAAGGTATTTTCAATGATAAACTGCTATATATGATAAGGTATTTTCAATGATACACTGCATATTACGTATATTATAAGGTATTATCAAAGATACACTACAAATTACGATATGTTATAAGGTATTTTCAATGATACACTGCATATTACGTTATATGAGAAGGTATTTTCATTGATACACTACAAATTACGATATATTATAAGGTATTTTCAATGATACCCTGCATATTACGTTATATTATAAGGTATTTTCAATGATACACTGCATATTACGTTATATTATAAGATATTTTCAATGATACACTACAAATTACGATATATTATAAGGTATTTTCAATGATACCCTGCATATTACGTTATATTATAAGGTATTTTCAATGATACACTGCATATTACGTGATATTATAAGGTATTTTCAATGATGCACTGCATATTACGTTATATTATAAGGTATTTTCAATGATACACTACAAATTACGATATATTATAAGGTATTTTCAATGATACCCTGCATATTACGTTATATTATAAGGTATTTTCATTGATAGACTAGAATTACCATATATTCTAAGGTATTTTCAATGATACACTGCATATTACGTTATATCATAAGGTATTTTCAATGATACACTGCATATTACGTTATATTATAAGGTAATTTCAAAGATACACAGTATATTACGTTATATTATAAGGTATTTTCAATGATGCACTGCATATTACGTTATACTATAAGGTATTTTCAATGATACACTGCATATTACGTTATATTATAAGGTATTTTCAATGATGCACTGCATATTACGTTATACTATAAGGTATTTTCAATGATAAACTACTATATATTATAAGGTATTTTCAATGATACACTGCATATTACGTTATATTATAAGGTATTTTCATTGATAGACTAGAATTACCATATATTCTAAGGTATTTTGAATGATACACTACAAATTACGATATATTATAAGGTATTTTCAATGATACACTGCATATTACGTTATATTAAAAGGTATTTTCAATGATAAACTGCTATATATTATAAGGTATTTTCAATGATACACTGCATATTACGTTATATTATAAGGTATTTTCATTGATAGACTAGAATTACCATATATTCTAAGGTATTTTCAATGATACACTACAAATTACGATATATTATAAGGTATTTTCAATGATACACTGCATATTAAGTTATATTAAAAGGTATTTTCAATGATAAACTGCTATATATTATAAGGTATTTTCAATGATACACTGCATATTACGTTATATTATAAGGTATTTTTAATGATGCACTGCATATTACGTTATACTATAAGGTATTTTCAATGATAAACTACTATATATTATAAGGTATTTTCAATGATACACTGCATATTACGTTATATTATAAGGTATTTTCATTGATAGACTAGAATTACACTATATTCTAAGGTATTTTCAATGATACACTACAAATTACGATATATTATAAGGTATTTTCAATGATACACTGCATATTACGTTATATTATAAGGTATTTTCAATGATACACTGCATATTACGTTATATTATAAGGTAATTTCAAAGATACACAGTATATTACGTTATATTATAAGGTATTTTCAATGATGCACTGCATATTACGTTATACTATAAGGTATTTTCAATGATACACTACAAATTACGATATATTATAAGGTATTTTCAATGATACACTGCATATTACGTTATATTATAAGGTATTTTCATTGATAGACTAGAATTACCATATATTCTAAGGTATTTTCAATGATACACTACAAATTACGATATATTATAAGGTATTTTCAATGATACACTGCATATTACGTTATATTAAAAGGTATTTTCAATGATAAACTGCTATATATTATAAGGTATTTTCAATGATACACTGCATATTACGTTATATTAAAAGGTATTTTCAATGATAAACTGCTATATATTATAAGGTATTTTCAATGATACACTGCATATTACGTTATATTATAAGGTATTTTCATTGATAGACTAGAATTACCATATATTCTAAGGTATTTTCAATGATACACTACAAATTACGATGTATTATAAGGTATTTTCAATTATACCCTGCATATTACGTTATATTATAAGTTATTTTCAATGATACACTGCATATTACGTTATATCATAAGGTATTTTCAATGATACACTGCATATTAAGTTATATTAAAAGGTATTTTCAATGATAAACTGCTATATATTATAAGGTATTTTCAATGATACACTGCATATTACGTTATATTATAAGGTATTTTTAATGATGCACTGCATATTACGTTATACTATAAGGTATTTTCAATGATAAACTACTATATATTATAAGGTATTTTCAATGATACACTGCATATTACGTTATATTATAAGGTATTTTCATTGATAGACTAGAATTACCATATATTCTAAGGTATTTTCAATGATACACTACAAATTACGATATATTATAAGGTATTTTCAATGATACACTGCATATTACGTTATATTATAAGGTATTTTCAATGATACACTGCATATTACGTTATATCATAAGGTATTTTCAATGATACACTGCATATTACGTTATATTATAAGGTAATTTCAAAGATACACAGTATATTACGTTATATTATAAGGTATTTTCAATGATGCACTGCATATTACGTTATATTATAAGGTATTTTCAATGATACACTTCAAATTACGATATATTATAAGGTATTTTCAATGATACCCTGCATATTACGTTATATTATAAGGTATTTTCTATGATAAACTACTATATATTATAAGGGATTTTGAATGATACACTGCATATTACGTTATATTATAAGGTATTTTCATTGATAGACAAGAATTACCATATATTCTAAGGTATTTTCAATGATACACTACAAATTACGATATATTATAAGGTATTTTCAATGATACCCTGCATATTAAGTTATATTATAAGGTATTTTCAATGATAAACTGCTATATATGATAAGGTATTTTCTATGATACACTGCATATTACGTTATATTATAAGGTATTTTCAAAGATACACTACAAATTACGATATATTATAAGGTATTTTCAATGATACACTGCATATTACGTTATATGAGAAGGTATTTTCATTGATACACTACAAATTACGATATATTATAAGGTATTTTCAATGATACCCTGCATATTACGTTATATTATAAGGTATTTTCAATGATACACTGCATATTACGTTATATTATAAGATATTTTCAATGATACACTACAAATTACGATATATTATAAGGTATTTTCAATGATACCCTGCATATTACGTTATATTATAAGGTATTTTCAATGATACACTGCATATTACGTGATATTATAAGGTATTTTCAATGATACCCTGCATATTACGTTATATTATAAGGTATTTTCAATGATACACTGCATATTACGTGATATTATAAGGTATTTTCAATGATGCACTGCATATTACGTTATATTATAAGGTATTTTCAATGATACCCTGCATATTACGTTATATTATAAGGTATTTTCTATGATAAACTACTATATATTATAAGGGATTTTGAATGATACACTGCATATTACGTTATATTATAAGGTATTTTCATTGATAGACAAGAATTACCATATATTCTAAGGTATTTTCAATGATACACTACAAATTACGATATATTATAAGGTATTTTCAATGATACCCTGCATATTAAGTTATATTATAAGGTATTTTCAATGATAAACTGCTATATATGATAAGGTATTTTCTATGATACACTGCATATTACGTTATATTATAAGGTATTTTCAAAGATACACAGTATATTACGTTATATTATAAGGTATTTTCAATGATGCACTGCATATTACGTTATATGAGAAGGTATTTTCATTGATACACTACAAATTACGATATATTATAAGGTATTTTCAATGATACCCTGCATATTACGTTATATTATAAGGTATTTTCAATGATACACTGCATATTACGTTATATTATAAGATATTTTCAATGATACACTACAAATTACGATATATTATAAGGTATTTTCAATGATACCCTGCATATTACGTTATATTATAAGGTATTTTCAATGATACACTGCATATTACGTGATATTATAAGGTATTTTCAATGATGCACTGCATATTACGTTATATTATAAGGTATTTTCAATGATACACTACAAATTACGATATATTATAAGGTATTTTCAATGATACCCTGCATATTACGTTATATTATAAGGTATTTTCATTGATAGACTAGAATTACCATATATTCTAAGGTATTTTCAATGATACACTGCATATTACGTTATATCATAAGGTATTTTCAATGATACACTGCATATTAAGTTATATTAAAAGCTATTTTCAATGATAAACTGCTATATATTATAAGGTATTTTCAATGATACACTGCATATTACGATATATTATAAGGTATTTTCAATGATACACTGCATATTACGTTATATTATAAGGTATTTTCAATGATACACTGCATATTACGTTATATTATAAGGTAATTTCAAAGATACACAGTATATTACGTTATATTATAAGGTATTTTCAATGATGCACTGCATATTACGTTATACTATAAGGTATTTTCAATGATACACTGCATATTACGTTATATTATAAGGTATTTTCAATGATGCACTGCATATTACGTTATACTATAAGGTATTTTCAATGATAAACTACTATATATTATAAGGTATTTTCAATGATACACTGCATATTACGTTATATTATAAGGTATTTTCATTGATAGACTAGAATTACCATATATTCTAAGGTATTTTCAATGATACACTACAAATTACGATATATTATAAGGTATTTTCAATGATACACTGCATATTACGTTATATTAAAAGGTATTTTCAATGATAAACTGCTATATATTATAAGGTATTTTCAATGATACACTGCATATTACGTTATATTATAAGGTATTTTCATTGATAGACTAGAATTACCATATATTCTAAGGTATTTTCAATGATACACTACAAATTACGATGTATTATAAGGTATTTTCAATTATACCCTGCATATTACGTTATATTATAAGGTATTTTCAATGATACACTGCATATTACGTTATATCATAAGGTATTTTCAATGATACACTGCATATTAAGTTATATTAAAAGGTATTTTCAATGATAAACTGCTATATATTATAAGGTATTTTCAATGATACACTGCATATTACGTTATATTATAAGGTATTTTTAATGATGCACTGCATATTACGTTATACTATAAGGTATTTTCAATGATAAACTACTATATATTATAAGGTATTTTCAATGATACACTGCATATTACGTTATATTATAAGGTATTTTCATTGATAGACTAGAATTACCATATATTCTAAGGTATTTTCAATGATACACTACAAATTACGATATATTATAAGGTATTTTCAATGATACACTGCATATTACGTTATATTATAAGGTATTTTCAATGATACACTGCATATTACGTTATATTATAAAGTAATTTCAAAGATACACAGTATATTACGTTATATTATAAGGTATTTTCAATGATGCACTGCATATTACGTTATACTATAAGGTATTTTCAATGATACACTACAAATTACGATATATTATAAGGTATTTTCAATGATACACTGCATATTACGTTATATTATAAGGTATTTTCATTGATAGACTAGAATTACCATATATTCTAAGGTATTTTCAATGATACACTACAAATTACGATATATTATAAGGTATTTTCAATGATACACTGCATATTACGTTATATTAAAAGGTATTTTCAATGATAAACTGCTATATATTATAAGGTATTTTCAATGATACACTGCATATTACGTTATATTATAAGGTATTTTCATTGATAGACTAGAATTACCATATATTCTAAGGTATTTTCAATGATACACTACAAATTACGATATATGATAAGGTATTTTCAATGATACACTGCATATTACGTTATATTAAAAGGTATTTTCAATAGACTAGAATTACCATATATTCTAAGGTATTTTCAATGATACACTACAAATTACGATGTATTATAAGGTATTTTCAATTATACCCTGCATATTACGTTATATTATAAGGTATTTTCAATGATACACTGCATATTACGTTATATCATAAGGTATTTTCAATGATACACTGCATATTAAGTTATATTAAAAGGTATTTTCAATGATAAACTGCTATATATTATAAGGTATTTTCAATGATACACTGCATATTACGTTATATTATAAGGTATTTTTAATGATGCACTGCATATTACGTTATACTATAAGGTATTTTCAATGATAAACTACTATATATTATAAGGTATTTTCAATGATACACTGCATATTACGTTATATTATAAGGTATTTTCATTGATAGACTAGAATTACCATATATTCTAAGGTATTTTCAATGATACACTACAAATTACGATATATTATAAGGTATTTTCAATGATACACTGCATATTACGTTATATTATAAGGTATTTTCAATGATACACTGCATATTACGTTATATCATAAGGTATTTTCAATGATACACTGCATATTACGTTATATTATAAGGTAATTTCAAAGATACACAGTATATTACGTTATATTATAAGGTATTTTCAATGATGCACTGCATATTACGTTATACTATAAGGTATTTTCAATGATACACTACAAATTACGATATATTATAAGGTATTTTCAATGATACACTGCATATAACGTTATATTATAAGGTATTTTCATTGATAGACTAGAATTACCATATATTCTAAGGTATTTTCAATGATACACTACAAATTACGATATATTATAAGGTATTTTCAATGATACACTGCATATTACGTTATATTAAAAGGTATTTTCAATGATAAACTGCTATATATTATAAGGTATTTTCAATGATACACTGCATATTACGTTATATTATAAGGTATTTTCATTGATAGACTAGAATTACCATATATTTTAAGGTATTTTCAATGATACACTACAAATTACGATGTATTATAAGGTATTTTCAATTATACCCTGCATATTACGTTATATTATAAGGTATTTTCAATGATACACTGCATATTACGTTATATCATAAGGTATTTTCAATGATACACTGCATATTACGTTATATTATAAGGTAATTTCAATGATAAACTACTATATATTATAAGGTATTTTCAATGATACACTGCATATTACGTTATATTATAAGGTATTTTCATTGATAGACTAGAATTACCATATATTCTAAGGTATTTTCAATGATACACTACAAATTACGATATATTATAAGGTATTTTCAATGATACACTGCATATTACGTTATATTATAAGGTATTTTCAATGATACACTGCATATTACGTTATATCATAAGGTATTTTCAATGATACACTGCATATTACGTTATATTATAAGGTAATTTCAAAGATACACAGTATATTACGTTATATTATAAGGTATTTTCAATGATGCACTGCATATTACGTTATACTATAAGGTATTTTCAATGATACACTACAAATTACGATATATTATAAGGTATTTTCAATGATACACTGCATATAACGTTATATTATAAGGTATTTTCATTGATAGACTAGAATTACCATATATTCTAAGGTATTTTCAATGATACACTACAAATTACGATATATTATAAGGTATTTTCAATGATACACTGCATATTACGTTATATTAAAAGGTATTTTCAATGATAAACTGCTATATATTATAAGGTATTTTCAATGATACACTGCATATTACGTTATATTATAAGGTATTTTCATTGATAGACTAGAATTACCATATATTTTAAGGTATTTTCAATGATACACTACAAATTACGATGTATTATAAGGTATTTTCAATTATACCCTGCATATTACGTTATATTATAAGGTATTTTCAATGATACACTGCATATTACGTTATATCATAAGGTATTTTCAATGATACACTGCATATTACGTTATATTATAAGGTAATTTCAAAGATACACAGTATATTACGTTATATTATAAGGTATTTTCAATGATGCACTGCATATTACGTTATACTATAAGGTATTTTCAATGATACACTACAAATTACGATATATTATAAGGTATTTTCAATGATACACTGCATATTCCGTTATATTATAAGGTATTTTCATTGATAGACTAGAATTACCATATATTCTAAGGTATTTTCAATGATACACTACAAATTACGATATATTATAAGGTATTTTCAATGATACACTGCATATTACGTTATATTAAAAGGTATTTTCAATGATAAACTGCTATATATTATAAGGTATTTTCAATGATACACTGCATATTACGTTATATTATAAGGTATTTTCATTGATAGACTAGAATTACCATATATTCTAAGGTATTTTCAATGATGCACTACAAATTACGATGTATTATAAGGTATTTTCAATTATACCCTGCATATTACGTTATATTATAAGGTATTTTCAATGATACACTGCATATTACGTTATATCATAAGGTATTTTCAATGATACACTGCATATTAAGTTATATTAAAAGGTATTTTCAATGATAAACTGCTATATATTATAAGGTATTTTCAATGATACACTGCATATTACGTTATATTATAAGGTATTTTTAATGATGCACTGCATATTACGTTATACTATAAGGTATTTTCAATGATAAACTACTATATATTATAAGGTATTTTCAATGATACACTGCATATTACGTTATATTATAAGGTATTTTCATTGATAGACTAGAATTACCATATATTCTAAGTTATTTTCAATGATACACTACAAATTACGATATATTATAAGGTATTTTCAATGATACACTGCATATTACGTTATATTATAAGGTATTTTCAATGATACACTGCATATTACGTTATATCATAAGGTATTTTCAATGATACACTGCATATTACGTTATATTATAAGGTAATTTCAAAGATACACAGTATATTACGTTATATTATAAGGTATTTTCAATGATGCACTGCATATTACGTTATACTATAAGGTATTTTCAATGATACAATACAAATTACGATATATTATAAGGTATTTTCAATGATACACAGCATATTACATTATATTATAAGGTATTTTCAATGATAAACTACTATATATTATAAGGTATTTTCAATGATAAACTACTATATATTATAAGGTATTTTCAATGATACACTGCATATTACGTTATATGAGAAGGTATTTTCATTGATAACCTACAAATTACGATATAGTATAAGGTATTTTCAATGATACCCTGCATATTACGTTATATTATAAGGTATTTTCAAAGATACACTACAAATTACGATAAATTATAAGGTATTTTCAATGATACACTGCATATTACGTTATATGAGAAGGTATTTTCATTGATACACTACAAATTACGATATATTATAAGGTATTTTCAATGATACCCTGCATATTACGTTATATTATAAGGTATTTTCAATGATACACTGCATATTACGTTATATTATAAGGTATTTTCAATGATACACTACAAATTACGATATATTATAAGGTATTTTCAATGATACACTGCATATTACGTTATATTATAAGGTATTTTCAATGATACCCTGCATATTACGTTATATTATAAGGTATTTTCTATGATAAACTACTATATATTATAAGGGATTTTCAATGATACACTGCATATTACGTTATATTATAAGGTATTTTCATTGATAGACAAGAATTACCATATATTCTAAGGTATTTTCAATGATACACTACATATTACGATATATTATAAGGTATTTTCAATGATACCCTGCATATTAAGTTATATTATAAGGTATTTTCAATGATAAACTGCTATATATTATAAGGTATTTTCAATGATACACTGCATATTACGTTATATTATAAGGTATTTTCAATGATACACTACAAATTACGATATATTATTAGGTATTTTCAATGATACCCTGCATATTACGTTATATTATAAGGTATTTTCTATGATAAACTACTATATATTATAAGGGATTTTTAATGATACACTGCATATTACGTTATATTATAAGGTATTTTCAAAGATACACTACAAATTACGATATATTATAAGGTATTTTCAATGATACACTGCATATTACGTTATATGAGAAGGTATTTTCATTGATACACTACAAATTACGATATATTATAAGGTATTTTCAATGATACCCTGAATATTACGTTATATTATAAGATATTTTCAATGACAGACTGCATATTACATTATTTTATAATGTATTTTCAATGGTAGACTACAACTTACGATATATTATAAGGTATTTTCAATGATACCCTGCATATTACGTTATATTATAAGGTATTTTCAATGATACACTGCATATTACGTGATATTATAAGGTATTTTCAATGATGCACTGCATATTACGTTATACTATAAGGTATTTTCAATGATACAATACAAATTACGATATATTATAAGGTATTTTCAATGATACACAGCATATTACATTATATTATAAGGTATTTTCAATGATAAACTACTATATATTATAAGGTATTTTCAATGATACACTGCATATTACGTTATATGAGAAGGTATTTTCATTGATAACCTACAAATTACGATATAGTATAAGGTATTTTCAATGATACCCTGCATATTACGTTATATTATAAGGTATTTTCAATGATACACTGCATATTACGTTATATTATAAGGTATTTTCAATGATACACTACAAATTACGATATATTATAAGGTATTTTCAATGATACCCTGCATATTAAGTTATATTATAAGGTATTTTCGATGATAAACTGCTATATATTATAAGGTATTTTCTATGATACACTGCATATTACGTTATATTATAAGGTATTTTCAAAGATACACTACAAATTACGATATATTATAAGGTATTTTCAATGATACACTGCATATTACGTTATATGAGAAGGTATTTTCATTGATACACTACAAATTACGATATATTATAAGGTATTTTCAATGATACCCTGCATATTACGTTATATTATAAGGTATTTTCAATGATACACTGCATATTACGTTATATTATAAGATATTTTCAATGATACACTACAAATTACGATATATTATAAGGTATTTTCAATGATACCCTGCATATTACGTTATATTATAAGGTATTTTCAATGATACACTGCATATTACGTGATATTATAAGGTATTTTCAATGATGCACTGCATATTACGTTATACTATAAGGTATTTTCAAAGATACAATACAAATTACGATATATTATAAGGTATTTTCAATGATACACAGCATATTACATTATATTATAAGGTATTTTCAATGATAAACTACTATATATTATAAGGGATTTTCAATGATACACTGCATATTACGTTATATTATAAGGTATTTTCATTGATAGTCAAGAATTACCATATATTCTAAGGTATTTTCAATGATACACTACAAATTACGATATATCATAAGGTATTTTCAATGATACCCTGCATATTAAGTTATATTATAAGGTATTTTCAATGATAAACTGCTATATATTATAAGGTATTTTCTATGATACACTGCATATTACGTTATATTATAAGGTATTTTCAAAGATACACTACAAATTACGATATATTATAAGGTATTTTCAATGATACACTGCATATTACGTTATATGAGAAGGTATTTTCATTGATACACTACAAATTACGATATATTATAAGGTATTTTCAATGATACCCTGCATATTACGTTATATTATAAGGTATTTTCATTGATAGACTAGAATTACCATATATTCTAAGGTATTTTCAATGATACACTACAAATTACGATGTATTATAAGGTATTTTCAATTATACCCTGCATATTACGTTATATTATAAGGTATTTTCAATGATACACTGCATATTACGTTATATGAGAAGGTATTTTCATTGATACACTACAAATTACGATATATTATAAGGTATTTTCAATGATACCCTGCATATTACGTTATATTATAAGGTATTTTCAATGATACACTGCATATTACGTTATATTATAAGGTATTTTCATTGATAGACTAGAATTACCATATATTCTAAGGTATTTTCAATGATACACTACAAATTACGATATATTATAAGGTATTTTCAATGATACACTGCATATTACGTTATATTATAAGGTATTTTCAATGATACACTGCATATTACGTGATATTATAAGGTATTTTCAATGATGCACTGCATATTACGTTATACTATAAGGTATTTTCAATGATACAATACAAATTACGATATATTATAAGGTATTTTCAATGATACCCTGCATATTACGTTATATTATAAGGTATTTTCAATGATACACTGCATATTACGTGATATTATAAGGTATTTTCAATGATGCACTGCATATTACGTTATACTATAAGGTATTTTCAATGATACAATACAAATTACGATATATTATAAGGTATTTTCAATGATACACAGCATATTACATTATATTATAAGGTATTTTCAATGATAAACTACTATATATTATAAGGTATTTTCAATGATACACTGCATATTACGTTATATTATAAGGTATTTTCAATGATACACTACAAATTACGATATATTATAAGGTATTTTCAATGATACACTGCATATTACGTTATATTATAAGGTATTTTCAATGATACCCTGCATATTACGTTATATTATAAGGTATTTTCTATGATAAACTACTATATATTATAAGGGATTTTCAATGATACACTGCATATTACGTTATATTATAAGGTATTTTCATTGATAGACAAGAATTACCATATATTCTAAGGTATTTTCAATGATACACTACATATTACGATATATTATAAGGTATTTTCAATGATACCCTGCATATTAAGTTATATTATAAGGTATTTTCAATGATAAACTGCTATATATTATAAGGTATTTTCAATGATACACTGCATATTACGTTATATTATAAGGTATTTTCAATGATACACTACAAATTACGATATATTATTAGGTATTTTCAATGATACCCTGCATATTACGTTATATTATAAGGTATTTTCTATGATAAACTACTATATATTATAAGGGATTTTTAATGATACACTGCATATTACGTTATATTATAAGGTATTTTCAAAGATACACTACAAATTACGATATATTATAAGGTATTTTCAATGATACACTGCATATTACGTTATATGAGAAGGTATTTTCATTGATACACTACAAATTACGATATATTATAAGGTATTTTCAATGATACCCTGAATATTACGTTATATTATAAGATATTTTCAATGACAGACTGCATATTACATTATTTTATAATGTATTTTCAATGGTAGACTACAACTTACGATATATTATAAGGTATTTTCAATGATACCCTGCATATTACGTTATATTATAAGGTATTTTCAATGATACACTGCATATTACGTGATATTATAAGGTATTTTCAATGATGCACTGCATATTACGTTATACTATAAGGTATTTTCAATGATACAATACAAATTACGATATATTATAAGGTATTTTCAATGATACACAGCATATTACATTATATTATAAGGTATTTTCAATGATAAACTACTATATATTATAAGGTATTTTCAATGATACACTGCATATTACGTTATATGAGAAGGTATTTTCATTGATAACCTACAAATTACGATATAGTATAAGGTATTTTCAATGATACCCTGCATATTACGTTATATTATAAGGTATTTTCAATGATACACTGCATATTACGTTATATTATAAGGTATTTTCAATGATACACTACAAATTACGATATATTATAAGGTATTTTCAATGATACCCTGCATATTAAGTTATATTATAAGGTATTTTCGATGATAAACTGCTATATATTATAAGGTATTTTCTATGATACACTGCATATTACGTTATATTATAAGGTATTTTCAAAGATACACTACAAATTACGATATATTATAAGGTATTTTCAATGATACACTGCATATTACGTTATATGAGAAGGTATTTTCATTGATACACTACAAATTACGATATATTATAAGGTATTTTCAATGATACCCTGCATATTACGTTATATTATAAGGTATTTTCAATGATACACTGCATATTACGTTATATTATAAGATATTTTCAATGATACACTACAAATTACGATATATTATAAGGTATTTTCAATGATACCCTGCATATTACGTTATATTATAAGGTATTTTCAATGATACACTGCATATTACGTGATATTATAAGGTATTTTCAATGATGCACTGCATATTACGTTATACTATAAGGTATTTTCAAAGATACAATACAAATTACGATATATTATAAGGTATTTTCAATGATACACAGCATATTACATTATATTATAAGGTATTTTCAATGATAAACTACTATATATTATAAGGGATTTTCAATGATACACTGCATATTACGTTATATTATAAGGTATTTTCATTGATAGTCAAGAATTACCATATATTCTAAGGTATTTTCAATGATACACTACAAATTACGATATATCATAAGGTATTTTCAATGATACCCTGCATATTAAGTTATATTATAAGGTATTTTCAATGATAAACTGCTATATATTATAAGGTATTTTCTATGATACACTGCATATTACGTTATATTATAAGGTATTTTCAAAGATACACTACAAATTACGATATATTATAAGGTATTTTCAATGATACACTGCATATTACGTTATATGAGAAGGTATTTTCATTGATACACTACAAATTACGATATATTATAAGGTATTTTCAATGATACCCTGCATATTACGTTATATTATAAGGTATTTTCATTGATAGACTAGAATTACCATATATTCTAAGGTATTTTCAATGATACACTACAAATTACGATGTATTATAAGGTATTTTCAATTATACCCTGCATATTACGTTATATTATAAGGTATTTTCAATGATACACTGCATATTACGTTATATGAGAAGGTATTTTCATTGATACACTACAAATTACGATATATTATAAGGTATTTTCAATGATACCCTGCATATTACGTTATATTATAAGGTATTTTCAATGATACACTGCATATTACGTTATATTATAAGGTATTTTCATTGATAGACTAGAATTACCATATATTCTAAGGTATTTTCAATGATACACTACAAATTACGATATATTATAAGGTATTTTCAATGATACACTGCATATTACGTTATATTATAAGGTATTTTCAATGATACACTGCATATTACGTGATATTATAAGGTATTTTCAATGATGCACTGCATATTACGTTATACTATAAGGTATTTTCAATGATACAATACAAATTACGATATATTATAAGGTATTTTCAATGATACCCTGCATATTACGTTATATTATAAGGTATTTTCAATGATACACTGCATATTACGTGATATTATAAGGTATTTTCAATGATGCACTGCATATTACGTTATACTATAAGGTATTTTCAATGATACAATACAAATTACGATATATTATAAGGTATTTTCAATGATACACAGCATATTACATTATATTATAAGGTATTTTCAATGATAAACTACTATATATTATAAGGTATTTTCTATGATACACTGCATATTACGTTATATGAGAAGGTATTTTCATTGATAACCTACAAATTACGATATATTATAAGGTATTTTCAATGATACCCTGCATATTACGTTATATTATAAGGTATTTTCAATGATACACTGCATATTACGTTATATTATAAGGTATTTTCAATGATACACTACAAATTACGATATATTATAAGGTATTTTCAATGATACCCTGCATATTACGTTATATTATAAGGTATTTTCATTGATAGACTAGAATTACCATATATTCTAAGGTATTTTCAATGATACACTGCATATTACGTTATATCATAAGGTATTTTCAATGATACACTGCATATTAAGTTATATTAAAAGGTATTTTCAATGATAAACTGCTATATATTATAAGGTATTTTCAATGATACACTGCATTTTACGATATATTATAAGGTATTTTCAATGATAAACTACTATATATTATAAGGTATTTTCAATGATACACTGCATATTACGTTATATGCGAAGGTATTTTCATTGATACACTACAAATTACGATATATTATAAGGTATTTTCAATGATACCCTGCATATTACGTTATATTATAAGGTATTTTCAATGATACACTGCATATTACGTTATATTATAAGGTAATTTCAAAGATACACAGTATATTACGTTATATTATAAGGTATTTTCAATGATGCACTGCATATTACGTTATACTATAAGGTATTTTCAATGATACACTACAAATTACGATATATTATAAGGTATTTTCAATGATACCCTGCATATTACGTTATATTATAAGGTATTTTCAATGATACACTGCATATTACGTTATATTACAAGATATTTTCAATGATACACTACAAATTACGATATATTATAAGGTATTTTCAATGATACCCTGCATATTACGTTATATTATAAGGTATTTTCAATGATACACTGCATATTACGTGATATTATAAGGTATTTTCAATGATGCACTGCATATTACGTTATACTATAAGGTATTTTCAATGATACAATACAAATTACGATATATTATAAGGTATTTTCAATGATACACAGCATATTACATTATATTATAAGTTATTTTCAATGATAAACTACTATATATTATAAGGTATTTTCAATGATACACTGCATATTACGTTATATGAGAAGGTATTTTCATTGATACACTACAAATTACGATATATTATAAGGTATTTTCAATGATACCCTGCATATTACGTTATATTATAAGGTATTTTCAATGATACACTGCATATTACGTTATATTATAAGGTATTTTCATTGATAGATAAGAATTACCATATATTCTAAGGTATTTTCAATGATACACTAGAAATTACGATATATTATAAGGTAATTTCAAAGATACACAGTATATTACGTTATATTTTAAGGTATTTTCAATGATGCACTGCATATTACGTTATACTATAAGGTATTTTCAATGATACACTACAAATTACGATATATTATAAGGTATTTTCAATGATACCCTGCATATTACGTTATATTATAAGGTATTTTCAATGATACACTGCATATTACGTGATATTATAAGGTATTTTCAATGATGCACTGCATATTACGTTATACTATAAGGTATTTTCAATGATACAATACAAATTACGATATATTATAAGGTATTTTCAATGATACCCTGCATATTACGTTATATTATAAGGTATTTTCAATGATACACTGCATATTACGTGATATTATAAGGTATTTTCAATGATGCACTGCATATTACGTTATACTATAAGGTATTTTCAATGATACAATACAAATTACGATATATTATAAGGTATTTTCAATGATACACAGCATATTACATTATATTATAAGGTATTTTCAATGATAAACTACTATATATTATAAGGTATTTTCAATGATACACTGCATATTACGTTATATGAGAAGGTATTTTCATTGATAACCTACAAATTACGATATATTATAAGGTATTTTCAATGATACCCTGCATATTACGTTATATTATAAGGTATTTTCAATGATACACTGCATATTACGTTATATTATAAGGTATTTTCAATGATACACTACAAATTACGATATATTATAAGGTATTTTCAATGATACCCTGCATATTACGTTATATTATAAGGTATTTTCATTGATAGACTAGAATTACCATATATTCTAAGGTATTTTCAATGATACACTGCATATTACGTTATATCATAAGGTATTTTCAATGATACACTGCATATTAAGTTATATTAAAAGGTATTTTCAATGATAAACTGCTATATATTATAAGGTATTTTCAATGATACACTGCATTTTACGATATATTATAAGGTATTTTCAATGATACACTGCATATTACGTTATATTATAAGGTATTTTCAATGATACACTGCATATTACGTTATATTATAAGGTAATTTCAAAGATACACAGTATATTACGTTATATTATAAGGTATTTTCAATGATGCACTGCATATTACGTTATACTATAAGGTATTTTCAATGATACACTACAAATTACGATATATTATAAGGTATTTTCAATGATACCCTGCATATTACGTTATATTATAAGGTATTTTCAATGATACACTGCATATTACGTTATATTACAAGATATTTTCAATGATACACTACAAATTACGATATATTATAAGGTATTTTCAATGATACCCTGCATATTACGTTATATTATAAGGTATTTTCAATGATACACTGCATATTACGTTATATTATAAGGTATTTTCAATGATGCACTGCATATTACGTTATACTATAAGGTATTTTCAATGATACAATACAAATTACGATATATTATAAGGTATTTTCAATGATACACAGCATATTACATTATATTATAAGTTATTTTCAATGATAAACTACTATATATTATAAGGTATTTTCAATGATACACTGCATATTACGTTATATGAGAAGGTATTTTCATTGATACACTACAAATTACGATATATTATAAGGTATTTTCAATGATACCCTGCATATTACGTTATATTATAAGGTATTTTCAATGATACACTGCATATTACGTTATATTATAAGGTATTTTCATTGATAGACAAGAATTACCATATATTCTAAGGTATTTTCAATGATACACTACAAATTACGATATATTATAAGGTAATTTCAAAGATACACAGTATATTACGTTATATTATAAGGTATTTTCAATGATGCACTGCATATTACGTTATATTATAAGGTATTTTCAAAGATACACTACAAATTACGATATATTATAAGGTATTTTCAATGATACACTGCATATTACGTTATATGAGAAGGTATTTTCATTGATAACCTACAAATTACGATATATTATAAGGTATTTTCAATGATACCCTGCATATTACGTTATATTATAAGGTATTTTCAATGATACACTGCATATTACGTTATATTATAAGGTATTTTCAATGATACACTACAAATTACGATATATTATAAGGTATTTTCAATGATACCCTGCATATTACGTTATATTATAAGGTATTTTCATTGATAGACTAGAATTACCATATATTCTAAGGTATTTTCAATGATACACTGCATATTACGTTATATCATAAGGTATTTTCAATGATACACTGCATATTAAGTTATATTAAAAGGTATTTTCAATGATAAACTGCTATATATTATAAGGTATTTTCAATGATACACTGCATTTTACGATATATTATAAGGTATTTTCAATGATACACTGCATATTACGTTATATTATAAGGTATTTTCAATGATACACTGCATATTACGTTATATTATAAGGTAATTTCAAAGATACACAGTATATTACGTTATATTATAAGGTATTTTCAATGATGCACTGCATATTACGTTATACTATAAGGTATTTTCAATGATACACTACAAATTACGATATATTATAAGGTATTTTCAATGATACCCTGCATATTACGTTATATTATAAGGTATTTTCAATGATACACTGCATATTACGTTATATTACAAGATATTTTCAATGATACACTACAAATTACGATATATTATAAGGTATTTTCAATGATACCCTGCATATTACGTTATATTATAAGGTATTTTCAATGATACACTGCATATTACGTGATATTATAAGGTATTTTCAATGATGCACTGCATATTACGTTATATGAGAAGGTATTTTCATTGATACACTACAAATTACGATATATTATAAGGTATTTTCAATGATACCCTGCATATTACGTTATATTATAAGGTATTTTCAATGATACACTGCATATTACGTTATATTATAAGGTATTTTCATTGATAGACAAGAATTACCATATATTCTAAGGTATTTTCAATGATACACTACAAATTACGATATATTATAAGGTATTTTCAATGATGCCCTGCATATTAAGTTATATTATAAGGTATTTTCAATGATAAACTGCTATATATTATAAGGTATTTTCTATGATACACTGCATATTACGTTATATGAGAAGGTAATTTCATTGATACACTACAAATTACGATATAGTATAAGGTATTTTCAATGATACCCTGCATATTACGTTATATTATAAGGTATTTTCAATGATACACTGCATATTACGTTATATTATAAGGTATTTTCAATGATACACTACAAATTACGATATATTATAAGGTATTTTCAATGATACCCTGCATATTAAGTTATATTATAAGGTATTTTCAATGATAAACTGCTATATATTATAAGGTATTTTCTATGATACACTGCATATTACGTTATATTATAAGGTATTTTCAAAGATACACTACAAATTACGATATATTATAAGGTATTTTCAATGATACACTGCATATTACGTTATATGAGAAGGTATTTTCATTGATACACTACAAATTACGATATATTATAAGGTATTTTCAATGATACCCTGCATATTACGTTATATTATAAGGTATTTTCAATGATACACTGCATATTACGTTATATTATAAGATATTTTCAATGATACACTACAAATTACGATATATTATAAGGTATTTTCAATGATACCCTGCATATTACGTTATATTATAAGGTATTTTCAATGATACACTGCATATTACGTGATATTATAAGGTATTTTCAATGATGCACTGCATATTACGTTATACTATAAGGTATTTTCAATGATACAATACAAATTACGATATATTATAAGGTATTTTCAATGATACACAGCATATTACGTTATATTATAAGGTATTTTCAATGATAAACTACTATATATTATAAGGTATTTTCAATGATACACAGCATATTACGTTATATGAGAAGGTATTTTCATTGATACACTACAAATTACGATATATTATAAGGTATTTTCAATGATACCCTGCATATTACGTTATATTATAAGGTATTTTCAATGATACACTGCATATTACGTTATATTAAAAGGTATTTTCAATGATAAACTGCTATATATTATAAGGTATTTTCAATGATACACTGCATATTACGTTATATTATAAGGTATTTTCATTGATAGACTAGAATTACCATATATTCTAAGGTATTTTCAATGATACACTACAAATTACGATGTATTATAAGGTATTTTCAAAGATACACAGTATATTACGTTATATTATAAGGTATTTTCAATGATGCACTGCATATTACGTTATACTATAAGGTATTTTCAATGATACACTACAAATTACGATATATTATAAGGTATTTTCAATGATACCCTGCATATTACGTTATATTATAAGGTATTTTCAATGATACACTGCATATTACGTTATATTACAAGATATTTTCAATGATACACTACAAATTACGATATATTATAAGGTATTTTCAATGATACCCTGCATATTACGTTATATTATAAGGTATTTTCAATGATACACTGCATATTACGTTATATTATAAGGTATTTTCAATGATGCACTGCATATTACGTTATACTATAAGGTATTTTCAATGATACAATACAAATTACGATATATTATAAGGTATTTTCAATGATACACAGCATATTACATTATATTATAAGTTATTTTCAATGATAAACTACTATATATTATAAGGTATTTTCAATGATACACTGCATATTACGTTATATGAGAAGGTATTTTCATTGATACACTACAAATTACGATATATTATAAGGTATTTTCAATGATACCCTGCATATTACGTTATATTATAAGGTATTTTCAATGATACACTGCATATTACGTTATATTATAAGGTATTTTCATTGATAGACAAGAATTACCATATATTCTAAGGTATTTTCAATGATACACTACAAATTACGATATATTATAAGGTAATTTCAAAGATACACAGTATATTACGTTATATTATAAGGTATTTTCAATGATGCACTGCATATTACGTTATACTATAAGGTATTTTCAATGATACACTACAAATTACGATATATTATAAGGTATTTTCAACGATACCCTGCATATTAAGTTATATTATAAGGTATTTTCAATGATAAACTGCTATATATTATAAGGTATTTTCTATGATACACTGCATATTACGTTATATTATAAGGTATTTTCAAAGATACACTACAAATTACGATATATTATAAGGTATTTTCAATGATACACTGCATATTACGTTATATGAGAAGGTATTTTCATTGATAACCTACAAATTACGATATATTATAAGGTATTTTCAATGATACCCTGCATATTACGTTATATTATAAGGTATTTTCAATGATACACTGCATATTACGTTATATTATAAGGTATTTTCAATGATACACTACAAATTACGATATATTATAAGGTATTTTCAATGATACCCTGCATATTACGTTACATTATAAGGTATTTTCATTGATAGACTAGAATTACCATATATTCTAAGGTATTTTCAATGATACACTGCATATTACGTTATATCATAAGGTATTTTCAATGATACACTGCATATTAAGTTATATTAAAAGGTATTTTCAATGATAAACTGCTATATATTATAAGGTATTTTCAATGATACACTGCATTTTACGATATATTATAAGGTATTTTCAATGATACACTGCATATTACGTTATATTATAAGGTATTTTCAATGATACACTGCATATTACGTTATATTATAAGGTAATTTCAAAGATACACAGTATATTACGTTATATTATAAGGTATTTTCAATGATGCACTGCATATTACGTTATACTATAAGGTATTTTCAATGATACACTACAAATTACGATATATTATAAGGTATTTTCAATGATACCCTGCATATTACGTTATATTATAAGGTATTTTCAATGATACACTGCATATTACGTTATATTACAAGATATTTTCAATGATACACTACAAATTACGATATATTATAAGGTATTTTCAATGATACCCTGCATATTACGTTATATTATAAGGTATTTTCAATGATACACTGCATATTACGTGATATTATAAGGTATTTTCAATGATGCACTGCATATTACGTTATATGAGAAGGTATTTTCATTGATACACTACAAATTACGATATATTATAAGGTATTTTCAATGATACCCTGCATATTACGTTATATTATAAGGTATTTTCAATGATACACTGCATATTACGTTATATTATAAGGTATTTTCATTGATAGACAAGAATTACCATATATTCTAAGGTATTTTCAATGATACACTACAAATTACGATATATTATAAGGTATTTTCAATGATACCCTGCATATTAAGTTATATTATAAGGTATTTTCAATGATAAACTGCTATATATTATAAGGTATTTTCTATGATACACTGCATATTACGTTATATGAGAAGGTAATTTCATTGATACACTACAAATTACGATATAGTATAAGGTATTTTCAATGATACCCTGCATATTACGTTATATTATAAGGTATTTTCAATGATACACTGCATATTACGTTATATTATAAGGTATTTTCAATGATACACTACAAATTACGATATATTATAAGGTATTTTCAATGATACCCTGCATATTAAGTTATATTATAAGGTATTTTCAATGATAAACTGCTATATATTATAAGGTATTTTCTATGATACACTGCATATTACGTTATATTATAAGGTATTTTCAAAGATACACTACAAATTACGATATATTATAAGGTATTTTCAATGATACACTGCATATTACGTTATATGAGAAGGTATTTTCATTGATACACTACAAATTACGATATATTATAAGGTATTTTCAATGATACCCTGCATATTACGTTATATTATAAGGTATTTTCAATGATACACTGCATATTACGTTATATTATAAGATATTTTCAATGATACACTACAAATTACGATATATTATAAGGTATTTTCAATGATACCCTGCATATTACGTTATATTATAAGGTATTTTCAATGATACACTGCATATTACGTGATATTATAAGGTATTTTCAATGATGCACTGCATATTACGTTATACTATAAGGTATTTTCAATGATACAATACAAATTACGATATATTATAAGGTATTTTCAATGATACCCTGCATATTACGTTATATTATAAGGTATTTTCAATGATAAACTACTATATATTATAAGGTATTTTCAATGATACACAGCATATTACGTTATATGAGAAGGTATTTTCATTGATACACTACAAATTATGATATATTATAAGGTATTTTCAATGATACACTGCATATTACGTTATATTATAAGGTATTTTCAATGATACACTGCATATTACGTTATATTAAAAGGTATTTTCAATGATAAACTGCTATATATTATAAGGTATTTTCAATGATACACTGCATATTACGTTATATTATAAGGTATTTTCATTGATAGACTAGAATTACCATATATTCTAAGGTATTTTCAATGATACACTACAAATTACGATGTATTATAAGGTATTTTCAATTATACCCTGCATATTACGTTATATTATAAGGTATTTTCATTGATAGACTAGAATTACCATATATTCTAAGGTATTTTCAATGATACACTGCATATTACGTTATATCATAAGGTATTTTCAATGATACACTGCATATTAAGTTATATTAAAAGGTATTTTCAATGATAAACTGCTATATATTATAAGGTATTTTCAATGATACACTGCATTTTACGATATATTATAAGGTATTTTCAATGATACACTGCATATTACGTTATATTATAAGGTATTTTCAATGATACACTGCATATTACGTTATATTATAAGGTAATTTCAAAGATACACAGTATATTACGTTATATTATAAGGTATTTTCAATGATGCACTGCATATTACGTTATACTATAAGGTATTTTCAATGATACACTACAAATTACGATATATTATAAGGTATTTTCAATGATACCCTGCATATTACGTTATATTATAAGGTATTTTCAATGATACACTGCATATTACGTTATATTACAAGATATTTTCAATGATACACTACAAATTACGATATATTATAAGGTATTTTCAATGATACCCTGCATATTACGTTATATTATAAGGTATTTTCAATGATACACTGCATATTACGTGATATTATAATTTATTTTCAATGATACACAGCATATTACATTATATTATAAGTTATTTTCAATGATAAACTACTATATATTATAAGGTATTTTCAATGATACACTGCATATTACGTTATATGAGAAGGTATTTTCATTGATACACTACAAATTACGATATATTATAAGGTATTTTCAATGATACCCTGCATATTACGTTATATTATAAGGTATTTTCAATGATACACTGCATATTACGTTATATTATAAGGTATTTTCATTGATAGACAAGAATTACCATATATTCTAAGGTATTTTCAATGATACACTACAAATTACGATATATTATAAGGTATTTTCAATGATACCCTGCATATTAAGTTATATTATAAGGTATTTTCAATGATAAACTGCTATATATTATAAGGTATTTTCTATGATACACTGCATATTACGTTATATGAGAAGGTAATTTCATTGATACACTACAAATTACGATATAGTATAAGGTATTTTCAATGATACCCTGCATATTACGTTATATTATAAGGTATTTTCAATGATACACTGCATATTACGTTATATTATAAGGTATTTTCAATGATACACTACAAATTACGATATATTATAAGGTATTTTCAATGATACCCTGCATATTAAGTTATATTATAAGGTATTTTCAATGATAAACTGCTATATATTATAAGGTATTTTCTATGATACACTGCATATTACGTTATATTATAAGGTATTTTCAAAGATACACTACAAATTACGATATATTATAAGGTATTTTCAATGATACACTGCATATTACGTTATATGAGAAGGTATTTTCATTGATACACTACAAATTACGATATATTATAAGGTATTTTCAATGATACCCTGCATATTACGTTATATTATAAGGTATTTTCAATGATACACTGCATATTACGTTATATTATAAGATATTTTCAATGATACACTACAAATTACGATATATTATAAGGTATTTTCAATGATACCCTGCATATTACGTTATATTATAAGGTATTTTCAATGATACACTGCATATTACGTGATATTATAAGGTATTTTCAATGATGCACTGCATATTACGTTATACTATAAGGTATTTTCAATGATACAATACAAATTACGATATATTATAAGGTATTTTCAATGATACACTGCATATTACGTTATATTATAAGGTATTTTCAATGATAAACTACTATATATTATAAGGTATTTTCAATGATACACAGCATATTACGTTATATGAGAAGGTATTTTCATTGATACACTACAAATTACGATATATTATAAGGTATTTTCAATGATACCCTGCATATTACGTTATATTATAAGGTATTTTCAATGATACTGCATATTACGTGATATTATAAGTTATTTTCAATGATAAACTACTATATATTATAAGGTATTTTCAATGATACACTGCATATTACGTTATATTATAAGGTATTTTCATTGATAGACTAGAATTACCATATATTCTAAGGTATTTTCAATGATACACTACAAATTACGATGTATTATAAGGTATTTTCAATTATACCCTGCATATTACGTTATATTATAAGGTATTTTCATTGATAGACTAGAATTACCATATATTCTAAGGTATTTTCAATGATACACTGCATATTACGTTATATCATAAGGTATTTTCAATGATACACTGCATATTAAGTTATATTAAAAGGTATTTTCAATGATAAACTGCTATATATTATAAGGTATTTTCAATGATACACTGCATTTTACGATATATTATAAGGTATTTTCAATGATACACTGCATATTACGTTATATTATAAGGTATTTTCAATGATACACTGCATATTACGTTATATTATAAGGTAATTTCAAAGATACACAGTATATTACGTTATATTACAAGATATTTTCAATGATACACTACAAATTACGATATATTATAAGGTATTTTCAATGATACCCTGCATATTACGTTATATTATAAGGTATTTTCAATGATACACTGCATATTACGTGATATTATAAGGTATTTTCAATGATGCACTGCATATTACGTTATACTATAAGGTATTTTCAATGATACAATACAAATTACGATATATTATAAGGTATTTTCAATGATACACAGCATATTACATGATATTATAAGTTATTTTCAATGATAAACTACTATATATTATAAGGTATTTTCAATGATACACTGCATATTACGTTATATGAGAAGGTATTTTCATTGATACACTCCAAATTACGATATATTATAAGGTATTTTCAATGATACCCTGCATATTACGTTATATTATAAGGTATTTTCAATGATACACTGCATATTACGTTATATTATAAGGTATTTTCATTGATAGACAAGAATTACCATATATTCTAAGGTATTTTCAATGATACACTACAAATTACGATATATTATAAGGTAATTTCAAAGATACACAGTATATTACGTTATATTATAAGGTATTTTCAATGATGCACTGCATATTACGTTATACTATAAGGTATTTTCAATGATACACTACAAATTACGATATATTATAAGGTATTTTCAATGATACCCTGCATATTAAGTTATATTATAAGGTATTTTCAATGATAAACTGCTATATATTATAAGGTATTTTCTATGATACACTGCATATTACGTTATATTATAAGGTATTTTCAAAGATACACTACAAATTACGATATATTATAAGGTATTTTCAATGATACACTGCATATTACGTTATATGAGAAGGTATTTTCATTGATACACTACAAATTACGATATATTATAAGGTATTTTCAATGATACCCTGCATATTACGTTATATTATAAGGTATTTTCAATGATACACTGCATATTACGTTATATTACAAGATATTTTCAATGATACACTACAAATTACGATATATTATAAGGTATTTTCAATGATACCCTGCATATTACGTTATATTATAAGGTATTTTCAATGATACACTGCATATTACGTGATATTATAAGGTATTTTCAATGATGCACTGCATATTACGTTATACTATAAGGTATTTTCAATGATACAATACAAATTACGATATATTATAAGGTATTTTCAATGATACACAGCATATTACATTATATTATAAGTTATTTTCAATGATAAACTACTATATATTATAAGGTATTTTCAATGATACACTGCATATTACGTTATATGAGAAGGTATTTTCATTGATACACTACAAATTAGGATATATTATAAGGTATTTTCAATGATACCCTGCATATTACGTTATATTATAAGGTATTTTCAATGATACACTGCATATTACGTTATATTATAAGGTATTTTCATTGATAGACAAGAATTACCATATATTCTAAGGTATTTTCAATGATACACTACAAATTACGATATATTATAAGGTATTTTCAATGATACCCTGCATATTAAGTTATATTATAAGGTATTTTCAATGATAAACTGCTATATATTATAAGGTATTTTCTATGATACACTGCATATTACGTTATATGAGAAGGTAATTTCATTGATACACTACAAATTACGATATAGTATAAGGTATTTTCAATGATACCCTGCATATTAAGTTATATTATAAGGTATTTTCAATGATAAACTGCTATATATTATAAGGTATTTTCTATGATACACTGCATATTACGTTATATTATAAGGTATTTTCAAAGATACACTACAAATTACGATATATTATAAGGTATTTTCAATGATACACTGCATATTACGTTATATGAGAAGGTATTTTCATTGATACACTACAAATTACGATATATTATAAGGTATTTTCAATGATACCCTGCATATTACGTTATATTATAAGGTATTTTCAATGATACACTGCATATTACGTTATATTATAAGATATTTTCAATGATACACTACAAATTACGATATATTATAAGGTATTTTCAATGATACCCTGCATATTACGTTATATTATAAGGTATTTTCAATGATACACTGCATATTACGTGATATTATAAGGTATTTTCAATGATGCACTGCATATTACGTTATACTATAAGGTATTTTCAATGATACAATACAAATTACGATATATTATAAGGTATTTTCAATGATACACAGCATATTACATTATATTATAAGGTATTTTCAATGATAAACTACTATATATTATAAGGTATTTTCAATGATACACTGCATATTACGTTATATGAGAAGGTATTTTCATTGATACACTACAAATTACGATATATTATAAGGTATTTTCAATGATACCCTGCATATTACGTTATATTATAAGGTATTTTCAATGATACACTGCATATTACGTTATATTAAAAGGTATTTTCAATGATAAACTGCTATATATTATAAGGTATTTTCAATGATACACTGCATATTACGTTATATTATAAGGTATTTTCATTGATAGACTAGAATTACCATATATTCTAAGGTATTTTCAATGATACACTACAAATTACGATGTATTATAAGGTATTTTCAATTATACCCTGCATATTACGTTATATAATAAGGTATTTTCAATGATACACTACAAATTACGATATATTATAAGGTATTTTCAATGATACACTGCATATTACGTTATATGAGAAGGTATTTTCATTGATACACTACAAATTACGATATATTATAAGGTATTTTCAATGATACAATACAAATTACGATATATTATAAGGTATTTTCAATGATACACAGCATATTACATTATATTATAAGGTATTTTCAATGATAAACTACTATATATTATAAGGTATTTTCAATGATACACTGCATATTACGTTATATGAGAAGGTATTTTCATTGATACACTACAAATTACGATATATTATAAGGTATTTTCAATGATACCCTGAATATTACGTTATATTATAAGGTATTTTCAATGATAAACTACTATATATTATAAGGTATTTTCAATGATACACTGCATATTACGTTATATGAGAAGGTATTTTCATTGATACACTACAAATTACGATATATTATAAGGTATTTTCAATGATACCCTGCATATTACGTTATATTATAAGGTATTTTCAATGATACACTGCATATTACGTTATATTATAAGGTATTTTCATTGATAGACTTGAATTACCATATATTCTAAGGTATTTTCAATGATACACTACAAATTACGATATATTATAAGGTATTTTCAATGATACACTGCATATTACGTTATATTATAAGGTATTTTCAATGATACCCTGCATATTACGTTATATTATAAGGTATTTTCTATGATAAACTACTATATATTATAAGGGATTTTCAATGATACACTGCATATTACGTTATATGAGAAGGTATTTTCATTGATACACTACAAATTACGATATATTATAAGGTATTTTCAATGATACAATACAAATTACGATATATTATAAGGTATTTTCAATGATACACAGCATATTACATTATATTATAAGGTATTTTCAATGATAAACTACTATATATTATAAGGTATTTTCAATGATACACTGCATATTACGTTATATGAGAAGGTATTTTCATTGATACACTACAAATTACGATATATTATAAGGTATTTTCAATGATACCCTGAATATTACGTTATATTATAAGGTATTTTCAATGATAAACTACTATATATTATAAGGTATTTTCAATGATACACTGCATATTACGTTATATGAGAAGGTATTTTCATTGATACACTACAAATTACGATATATTATAAGGTATTTTCAATGATACCCTGCATATTACGTTATATTATAAGGTATTTTCAATGATACACTGCATATTACGTTATATTATAAGGTATTTTCATTGATAGACTTGAATTACCATATATTCTAAGGTATTTTCAATGATACACTACAAATTACGATATATTATAAGGTATTTTCAATGATACACTGCATATTACGTTATATTATAAGGTATTTTCAATGATACCCTGCATATTACGTTATATTATAAGGTATTTTCTATGATAAACTACTATATATTATAAGGGATTTTCAATGATACACTGCATATTACGTTATATTATAAGGTATTTTCGTTGATAGACAAGAATTACCATATATTCTAAGGTATTTTCAATGATACACTACAAATTACGATATATTATAAGGTATTTTCAATGATACCCTGCATATTAAGTTATATTATAAGGTATTTTCAATGATAAATTGCTATATATTATAAGGTATTTTCTATGATACACTGCATATTACGTTATATTATAAGGTATTTTCAAAGATACACTACAAATTACGATATATTATAAGGTATTTTCAATGATACACTGCATATTACGTTATATGAGAAGGTATTTTCATTGATACACTACAAATTACGATATATTATAAGGTATTTTCAATGATACCCTGCATATTACGTTATATTATAAGGTATTTTCAATGATACACTGCATATTACGTTATATTATAAGATATTTTCAATGATACACTACAAATTACGATATATTATAAGGTATTTTCAATGATACCCTGCATATTACGTTATATTATAAGGTATTTTCAATGATACACTGCATATTACGTGATATTATAAGGTATTTTCAATGATGCACTGCATATTACGTTATACTATAAGGTATTTTCAATGATACAATACAAATTACGATATATTATAAGGTATTTTCAATGATACACAGCATATTACATTATATTATAAGTTATTTTCAATGATAAACTACTATATATTATAAGGTATTTTCAATGATACACTGCATATTACGTTATATGAGAAGGTATTTTCATTGATACGCTACAAATTACGATATATTATAAGGTATTTTCAATGATACCCTGAATATTACGTTATATTATAAGGTATTTTCAATGATAAACTACTATATATTATAAGGTATTTTCAATGATACACTGCATATTACGTTATATGAGAAGGTATTTTCATTGATACACTACAAATTACGATATATTATAAGGTATTTTCAATGATACCCTGCATATTACATTATATTATAAGGTATTTTCAATGATACACTGCATATTACGTTATATTAAAAGGTATTTTCAATGATAAACTGCTATATATTATAAGGTATTTTCAATGATACACTGCATATTACGTTATATTATAAGGTATTTTCATTGATAGACTAGAATTACCATATATTCTAAGGTATTTTCAATGATACACTACAAATTACGATGTATTATAAGGTATTTTCAATTATACCCTGCATATTACGTTATATTATAAGGAATTTTCAATGATACACTGCATATTACGTTATATTATAAGATATTTCAATGATACACTACAAATTACGATATATTATAAGGTATTTTCAATGATACACTGCATATTACGTTATATTATAAGGTATTTTCAATGATACACTGCATATTACGTGATATTATAAGGTATTTTCAATGATGCACTGCATATTACGTTATACTATAAGGTATTTTCAATGATACAATACAAATTACGATATATTATAAGGTATTTTCAATGATACACAGCATATTACATTATATTATAAGTTATTTTCAATGATAAACTACTATATATTATAAGGTATTTTCAATGATACACTGCATATTACGTTATATTATAAGGTATTTTCATTGATAGACTAGAATTACCATATATTCTAAGGTATTTTCATTGATACACTACAAATTACGATGTATTATAAGGTATTTTCAATTATACCCTGCATATTACGTTATATTATAAGGTATTTTCTATGATAAACTACTATATATTATAAGGTATTTTCAATGATACACTGCATATTACGTTATATTAAAAGGTATTTTCAATGATAAACTGCTATATATTATAAGGTATTTTCAATGATACACTGCATATTACGTTATATTATAAGGTATTTTCATTGATAGACTAGAATTACCATATATTCTAAGGTATTTTCAATGATACACTACAAATTACGATGTATTATAAGGTATTTTCAATTATACCCTGCATATTACGTTTTTTATAAGGTATTTTCAATGATACACTGCATATTACGTTATATTATAAGATATTTTCAATGATACACTACAAATTACTATATATTATAAGGTATTTTCAATGATACACTGCATATTACGTTATATGAGAAGGTATTTTCATTGATACACTACAAATTACGATATATTATAAGGTATTTTCAATGATACCCTGAATATTACGTTATATTATAAGGTATTTTCAATGATACACTGCATATTACGTTATATTATAAGATATTTTCAATGATACACTACAACTTACGATATATTATAAGGTATTTTCAATGATACCCTGCATATTACGTTATATTATAAGGTATTTTCAATGATACACTGCATATTACGTGATATTATAAGGTATTTTCAATGATGCACTGCATATTACGTTATACTATAAGGTATTTTCAATGATACAATACAAATTACGATATATTATAAGGTATTTTCAATGATACCCTGCATATTACGTTATATTATAAGGTATTTTCAATGATACACTGCATATTACGTGATATTATAAGGTATTTTCAATGATGCACTGCATATTACGTTATACTATAAGGTATTTTCAATGATACAATACAAATTACGATATATTATAAGGTATTTTCAATGATACACAGCATATTACATTATATTATAAGGTATTTTCAATGATAAACTACTATATATTATAAGGTATTTTCAATGATACACTGCATATTACGTTATATTATAAGGTATTTTCAATGATACACTGCATATTACGTTATATTATAAGGTATTTTCAATGATAAACTACTATATATTATAAGGTATTTTCAATGATACACTGCATATTACGTTATATGAGAAGGTATTTTCAATGATACAATACAAATTACGATATATTATAAGGTATTTTCAATGATACACTGCATATTACGTTATATTATAAGGTATTTTCAATGATACACTGCATATTACGTGATATTATAAGGTATTTTCAATGATGCACTGCATATTACGTTATACTATAAGGTATTTTCAATGATACAATACAAATTACGATATATTATAAGGTATTTTCAATGATACACAGCATATTACATTATATTATAAGTTATTTTCAATGATAAACTACTATATATTATAAGGTATTTTCAATGATACACTGCATATTACGTTATATTATAAGGTATTTTCATTGATAGACTAGAATTACCATATATTCTAAGGTATTTTCAATGATACACTACAAATTACGATGTATTATAAGGTATTTTCAATTATACCCTGCATATTACGTTATATTATAAGGTATTTTCTATGATAAACTACTATATATTATAAGGGATTTTCAATGATACACTGCATATTACGTTATATTATAAGGTATTTTCATTGATAGACAAGAATTACCATATATTCTAAGGTATTTTCAATGATACACTACAAATTACGACATATTATAAGGTATTTTCAATGATACCCTGCATATTAAGTTATATTATAAGGTATTTTCAATGATAAACTGCTATATATTATAAGGTATTTTCTATGATACACTGCATATTACGTTATATTATAAGGTATTTTCAAAGATACACTACAAATTACGATATATTATATGGTATTTTCAATGATACACTTCATATTACGTTATATGAGAAGGTATTTTCATTGATACACTACAAATTACGATATATTATAAGGTATTTTCAATGATACCCTGCATATTACGTTATATTATAAGGTATTTTCAATGATGCACTGCATATTACGTTATATTATAAGATATTTTCAATGATACACTACAAATTACGATATATTATAAGGTATTTTCAATGATACCCTGCATATTACGTTATATTATAAGGTATTTTCAATGATACACTGCATATTACGTGATATTATAAGGTATTTTCAATGATGCACTGCATATTACGTTATACTATAAGGTATTTTCAATGATACAATACAAATTACGATATATTATAAGGTATTTTCAATGATACCCTGCATATTACGTTATATTATAAGGTATTTTCAATGATACACTGCATATTACGTTATATTATAAGGTATTTTCAATGATACCCTGAATAGTACGTTATATTATAAGGTATTTTCAATGATACACTGCATATTACGTTATATTATAAGATATTTTCAATGATACACTACAACTTACGATATATTATAAGGTATTTTCAATGATACCCTGCATATTACGTTATATTATAAGGTATTTTCATTGATACACTGCATATTACGTGATATTATAAGGTATTTTCAATGATGCACTGCATATTACGTTATACTATAAGGTATTTTCAATGATACACTGCATATTACGTTATATTATAAGATATTTTCAATGATACACTACAACTTACGATATATTATAAGGTATTTTCAATGATACCCTGCATATTACGTTATATTATAAGGTATTTTCAATGATACACTGCATATTACGTGATATTATAAGGTATTTTCAATGATACACAGCATATTACATTATATTATAAGTTATTTTCAATGATAAACTACTATATATTATAAGGTATTTTCAATGATACACTGCATATTACGTTATATGAGAAGGTATTTTCATTGATACACTACAAATTACGATATATTATAAGGTATTTTCAATGATACCCTGCATATTACGTTATATTATAAGGTAATTTCAATGATACACTGCATATTACGTTATATTATAAGGTATTTTCAAAGATACACTACAAATTACGATATATTATAAGGTATTTTCAATGATACACTGCATATTACGTTATATGAGAAGGTATTTTCATTGATACACTACAAATTACGATATATTATAAGGTATTTTCAATGATACCCTGAATAGTACGTTATATTATAAGGTATTTTCAATGATACACTGCATATTACGTTATATTATAAGATATTTTCAATGATACACTACAACTTACGATATATTATAAGGTATTTTCAATGATACCCTGCATATTACGTTATATTATAAGGTATTTTCAATGATACACTGCATATTACGTGATATTATAAGGTATTTTCAATGATGCACTGCATATTACGTTATACTATAAGGTATTTTCAATGATACAATACAAATTACGATATATTATAAGGTATTTTCAATGATACCCTGCATATTACGTTATATTATAAGGTATTTTCATTGATAGACTAGAATTACCATATATTCTAAGGTATTTTCAATGATACACTGCATATTACGTTATATCATAAGGTATTTTCAATGATACACTGCATATTAAGTTATATTAAAAGGTATTTTCAATGATAAACTGCTATATATTATAAGGTATTTTCAATGATACACTGCATTTTACGATATATTATAAGGTATTTTCAATGATACACTGCATATTACGTTATATTATAAGGTATTTTCAATGATACACTGCATATTACGTTATATTATAAGGTAATTTCAAAGATACACAGTATATTACGTTATATTATAAGGTATTTTCAATGATGCACTGCATATTACGTTATACTATAAGGTATTTTCAATGATAAACTACTATATATTATAAGGGATTTTCAATGATACACTGCATATTACGTTATATTATAAGGTATTTTCATTGATAGACAAGAATTACCATATATTCTAAGGTATTTTCAATGATACACTACAAATTACGATATATTATAAGGTATTTTCAATGATACCCTGCATATTAAGTTATATTATAAGGTATTTTCAATGATAAACTGCTATATATTATAAGGTATTTTCTATGATACACTGCATATTACGTTATATTATAAGGTATTTTCAAAGATACACTACAAATTACGATATATTATAAGGTATTTTCAATGATACCCTGCATATTAAGTTATATTATAAGGTATTTTCAATGATAAACTGCTATATATTATAAGGTATTTTCTATGATACACTGCATATTACGTTATATTATAAGGTATTTTCAAAGATACACAGCATATTACATTATATTATAAGGTATTTTCAATGATAAACTACTATATATTATAAGGTATTTTCAATGATACACTGCATATTACGTTATATGAGAAGGTATTTTCATTGATACACTACAAATTACGATATATTATAAGGTATTTTCAATGATACCCTGCATATTACGTTATATTATAAGGTATTTTCAATGATACACTGCATATTACGTTATATTAAAAGGTATTTTCAATGATAAACTGCTATATATTATAAGGTATTTTCAATGATACCCTGCATATTACGTTATATTATAAGGTATTTTCAATGATACACTGCATATTACGTGATATTATAAGGTATTTTCAATGATGCACTGCATATTACGTTATACTATAAGGTATTTTCAATGATATAATACAAATTACGATATATTATAAGGTATTTTCAATGATACCCTGCATATTACGTTATATTATAAGGTATTTTCAATGATACACTGCATATTACGTGATATTATAAGGTATTTTCAATGATGCACTGCATATTACGTTATACTATAAGGTATTTTCAATGATACAATACAAATTACGATATATTATAAGGTATTTTCAATGATACACAGCATATTACATTATATTATAAGGTATTTTCAATGATAAACTACTATATATTATAAGGTATTTTCAATGATACACTGCATATTACGTTATATGAGAAGGTATTTTCATTGATACACTACAAATTACGATATATTATAAGGTATTTTCAATGATACCCTGAATAGTACGTTATATTATAAGTTATTTTCAATGATACACTGCATATTACGTTATATTATAAGATATTTTCAATGATACACTACAACTTACGATATATTATAAGGTATTTTCAATGATACCCTGCATATTACGTTATATTATAAGGTATTTTCAATGATACACTGCATATTACGTGATATTATAAGGTATTTTCAATGATGCACTGCATATTACGTTATACTATAAGGTATTTTCAATGATACAATACAAATTACGATATATTATAAGGTATTTTCAATGATACCCTGCATATTACGTTATATTATAAGGTATTTTCAATGATACACTGCATATTACGTGATATTATAAGGTATTTTCAATGATGCACTGCATATTACGTATTACTATAAGGTATTTTCAATGATACAATACAAATTACGATATATTATAAGGTATTTTCAATGATACACTGCATATTACGATATATTATAAGGTATTTTCAATGATACACAGCATATTACATTATATTATAAGGTATTTTCAATGATAAACTACTATATATCATAAGGTATTTTCAATGATACACTGCATATTACGTTATATGAGAAGGTATTTTCATTGATACACTACAAATTACGATATATTATAAGGTATTTTCAATGATACCCTGCATATTACGTTATATTATAAGGTATTTTCAATGATACACTGCATATTACGTTATATTATAAGGTATTTTCAATGATACACTACAAATTACGATATATTATAAGGTATTTTCAATGATACCCTGCATATTACGTTATATTATAAGGTATTTTCATTGATAGACTAGAATTACCATATATTCTAAGGTATTTTCAATGATACACTGCATATTACGTTATATCATAAGGTATTTTCAATGATACACTGCATATTAAGTTATATTAAAAGGTATTTTCAATGATAAACTGCTATATATTATAAGGTATTTTCAATGATACACTGCATTTTACGATATATTATAAGGTATTTTCAATGATACACTGCATATTACGTTATATTATAAGGTATTTTCAATGATACACTGCATATTACGTTATATTATAAGGTAATTTCAAAGATACAGAGTATATTACGTTATATTATAAGGTATTTTCAATGATGCACTGCATATTACGTTATACTATAAGGTATTTTCAATGATACACTACAAATTACGATATATTATAAGCTATTTTCAATGATACCCTGCATATTAAGTTATATTATAAGGTATTTTCAATGATAAACTGCTATATATTATAAGGTATTTTCTATGATACACTGCATATTACGTTATATTATAAGGTATTTTCAAAGATACACTACAAATTACGATATATTATAAGGTATTTTCAATGATACACTGCATATTACGTTATATGAGAAGGTATTTTCATTGATACACTAAAAATTACGATATATTATAAGGTATTTTCAATGATACCCTGCATATTACGTTATATTATAAGGTATTTTCAATGATACACTGCATATTACGTTATATTATAAGATATTTTCAATGATACACTACAAATTACGATATATTATAAGGTATTTTCAATGATACCCTGCATATTACGTTATATTATAAGGTATTTTCAATGATACACTGCATATTACGTGATATTATAAGGTATTTTCAATGATGCACTGCATATTACGTTATACTATAAGGTATTTTCAATGATACAATACAAATTACGATATATTATAAGGTATTTTCAATGATACACAGCATATTACATTATATTATAAGTTATTTTCAATGATAAACTACTATATATTATAAGGTATTTTCAATGATACACTGCATATTACGTTATATGAGAAGGTATTTTCATTGATACACTACAAATTACGATATATTATAAGGTATTTTCAATGATACCCTGCATATTACGTTATATTATAATGTATTTTCAATGATACACTGCATATTACGTTATATTATAAGGTATTTTCAATGATACACTACAAATTACGATATATTATTAGGTATTTTCAATGATACCCTTCATATTACGTTATATTATAAGGTATTTTCTATGATAAACTACTATATATTATAAGGGATTTTTAATGATACACTGCATATTACGTTATATTATAAGGTATTTTCAAAGATGCACTACAAATTACGATATATTATAAGGTATTTTCAATGATACCCTGCATATTACGTTATATTATAAGGTATTTTCATTGATAGACTAGAATTACCATATATTCTAAGGTATTTTCAATGATACACTGCATATTACGTTATATCATAAGGTATTTTCAATGATACACTGCATATTAAGTTATATTAAAAGGTATTTTCAATGATAAACTGCTATATATTATAAGGTATTTTCAATGATACACTGCATTTTACGATATATTATAAGGTATTTTCAATGATACACTGCATATTACGTTATATTATAAGGTATTTTCAATGATACACTGCATATTACGTTATATTATAAGGTAATTTCAAAGATACACAGTATATTACGTTATATTATAAGGTATTTTCAATGATGCACTGCATATTACGTTATACTATAAGGTATTTTCAATGATACACTACAAATTACGATATATTATAAGCTATTTTCAATGATACCCTGCATATTAAGTTATATTATAAGGTATTTTCAATGATAAACTGCTATATATTATAAGGTATTTTCTATGATACACTGCATATTACGTTATATTATAAGGTATTTTCAAAGATACACTACAAATTACGATATATTATAAGGTATTTTCAATGATACACTGCATATTACGTTATATGAGAAGGTATTTTCATTGATACACTACAAATTACGATATATTATAAGGTATTTTCAATGATACCCTGCATATTACGTTATATTATAAGGTATTTTCAATGATACACTGCATATTACGTTATATTATAAGATATTTTCAATGATACACTACAAATTACGATATATTATAAGGTATTTTCAATGATACCCTGCATATTACGTTATATTATAAGGTATTTTCAATGATACACTGCATATTACGTGATATTATAAGGTATTTTCAATGATGCACTGCATATTACGTTATATTATAAGGTATTTTCAATGATACACTGCATATTACGTTATATTATAAGATATTTTCAATGATACACTACAAATTACGATATATTATAAGGTATTTTCAATGATACCCTGCATATTACGTTATATTATAAGGTATTTTCAATGATACACTGCATATTACGTGATATTATAAGGTATTTTCAATGATGCACTTCATATTACGTTATACTATAAGGTATTTTCAATGATACAATACAAATTACGATATATTATAAGGTATTTTCAATGATACACAGCATATTACATTATATTATAAGTTATTTTCAATGATAAACTACTATATATTATAAGGTATTTTCAATGATACACTGCATATTACGTTATATGAGAAGGTATTTTCATTGATACACTACAAATTACGATATATTATAAGGTATTTTCAATGATACACAGCATATTACATTATATTATAAGGTATTTTCAATGATAAACTACTATATATTATAAGGTATTTTCAATGATACACTGCATATTACGTTATATGAGAAGGTATTTTCATTGATACACTACAAATTACGATATATTATAAGGTATTTTCAATGATACCCTGCATATTACGTTATATTATAAGGTATTTTCAATGATACACTGCATATTACGTTATATTATAAGGTATTTTCAATGATACACTACAAATTACGATATATTATAAGGTATTTTCAATGATACCCTGCATATTACGTTATATTATATGGTATTTTCATTGATAGACTAGAATTACCATATATTCTAAGGTATTTTCAATGATACACTGCATATTACGTTATATGAGAAAGTATTTTCATTGATACACTACAAATTACGATATATTATAAGGTATTTTCAATGATACCCTGCATATTACGTTATATTATAAGGTATTTTCAATGATACACTGCATATTACGTTATATTATAAGATATTTTCAATGATACACTACAAATTACGATATATTATAAGGTATTTTCAATGATACCCTGCATATTACGTTATATTATAAGGTATTTTCAATGATACACTGCATATTACGTGATATTATAAGGTATTTTCAATGATGCACTGCATATTACGTTATACTATAAGGTATTTTCAATGATACAATACAAATTACGATATATTATAAGGTATTTTCAATGATACACAGCATATTACATTATATTATAAGTTATTTTCAATGATAAACTACTATATATTATAAGGTATTTTCAATGATACACTGCATATTACGTTATATGAGAAGGTATTTTCATTGATACACTACAAATTACGATATATTATAAGGTATTTTCAATGATACCCTGCATATTACGTTATATTATAAGGTATTTTCAATGATACACTGCATATTACGTTATATTATAAGGTATTTTCAATGATACACTACAAATTACGATATATTATTAGGTATTTTCAATGATACCCTGCATATTACGTTATATTATAAGGTATTTTCTATGATAAACTACTATATATTATAAGGTATTTTCAATGATACACTGCATATTACGTTATATTATAAGGTATTTTCATTGATAGACTAGAATTACCATATATTCTAAGGTATTTTCAATGATACACTACAAATTACGATGTATTATAAGGTATTTTCAATTATACCCTGCATATTACGTTATATTATAAGGTATTTTCAATGATACACTGCATATTACGTGATATTATAAGGTATTTTCAATGATGCACTGCATATTACGTTATACTATAAGGTATTTTCAATGATACAATACAAATTACGATATATTATAAGGTATTTTCAATGATACACAGCATATTACATTATATTATAAGTTATTTTCAATGATAAACTACTATATATTATAAGGTATTTTCAATGATACACTGCATATTACGTTATATGAGAAGGTATTTTCAAAGATACACTACAAATTACGATATATTATAAGGTATTTTCAATGATACACTGCATATTACGTTATATGAGAAGGTATTTTCATTGATACACTACAAATTACGATATATTATAAGGTATTTTCAATGATACCCTGAATAGTACGTTATATTATAAGGTATTTTCAATGATACACTGCATATTACGTTATATTATAAGATATTTTCAATGATACACTACAACTTACGATATATTATAAGGTATTTTCAATGATACACTGCATATTACGTTATATTATAAGGTATTTTCAATGATACACTGCATATTACGTGATATTATAAGGTATTTTCAATGATGCACTGCATATTACGTTATACTATAAGGTATTTTCAATGATACAATACAAATTACGATATATTATAAGGTATTTTCAATGATACCCTGCATATTACGTTATATTATAAGGTATTTTCAATGATACACTGCATATTACGTGATATTATAAGGTATTTTCAATGATGCACTGCATATTACGTTATACTATAAGGTATTTTCAATGATACAATACAAATTACGATATATTATAAGGTATTTTCAATGATACACAGCATATTACATTATATTATAAGGTATTTTCAATGATAAACTACTATATATTATAAGGTATTTTCAATGATACACTGCATATTACGTTATATGAGAAGGTATTTTCATTGATACACTACAAATTACGATATATTATAAGGTATTTTCAATGATACCCTGAATAGTACGTTATATTATAAGGTATTTTCAATGATACACTGCATATTACGTTATATTATAAGATATTTTCAATGATACACTACAACTTACGATATATTATAAGGTATTTTCAATGATACCCTGCATATTACGTTATATTATAAGGTATTTTCAATGATACACTGCATATTACGTGATATTATAAGGTATTTTCAATGATGCACTGCATATTACGTTATACTATAAGGTATTTTCAATGATACAATACAAATTACGATATATTATAAGGTATTTTCAATGATACCCTGCATATTACGTTATATTATAAGGTATTTTCAATGATACACTGCATATTACGTGATATTTTAAGGTATTTTCAATGATGCACTGCATATTACGTAATACTATAAGGTATTTTCAATGATACAATACAAATTACGATATATTATAAGGTATTTTCAATGATACACTGCATATTACGATATATTATAAGGTATTTTCAATGATACACAGCATATTACATTATATTATAAGGTATTTTCAATGATAAACTACTATATATTATAAGGTATTTTCAATGATACACTGCATATTACGTTATATGAGAAGGTATTTTCATTGATACACTACAAATTACGATATATTATAAGGTATTTTCAATGATACCCTGCATATTACGTTATATTATAAGGTATTTTCAATGATACACTGCATATTACGTTATATTATAAGGTATTTTCAATGATACACTACAAATTACGATATATTATAAGGTATTTTCAATGATACCCTGCATATTACGTTATATTATAAGGTATTTTCATTGATAGACTAGAATTACCATATATTCTAAGGTATTTTCAATGATACACTGCATATTACGTTATATCATAAGGTATTTTCAATGATACACTGCATATTAAGTTATATTAAAAGGTATTTTCAATGATAAACTGCTATATATTATAAGGTATTTTCTATGATACACTGCATATTACGTTATATTATAAGGTATTTTCAATGATGCACTGCATATTACGTTATACTATAAGGTATTTTCAATGATACACTACAAATTACGATATATTATAAGCTATTTTCAATGATACCCTGCATATTAAGTTATATTATGAGGTATTTTCAATGATAAACTGCTATATATTATAAGGTATTTTCTATGATACACTGCATATTACGTTATATTATAAGGTATTTTCAAAGATACACTACAAATTACGATATATTATAAGGTATTTTCAATGATACACTGCATATTACGTTATATGAGAAGGTATTTTCATTGATACACTAAAAATTACGATATATTATAATGTATTTTCAATGATACCCTGCATATTACGTTATATTATAAGGTATTTTCAATGATACACTGCATATTACGTTATATTATAAGATATTTTCAATGATACACTACAAATTACGATATATTATAAGGTATTTTCAATGATACCCTGCATATTACGTTATATTATAAGGTATTTTCAATGATACACTGCATATTACGTGATATTATAAGGTATTTTCAATGATGCACTGCATATTACGTTATACTATAAGGTATTTTCAATGATACAATACAAATTACGATATATTATAAGGTATTTTCAATGATACACAGCATATTACATTATATTATAAGTTATTTTCAATGATAAACTACTATATATTATAAGGTATTTTCAATGATACACTGCATATTACGTTATATGAGAAGGTATTTTCATTGATACACTACAAATTACGATATATTATAAGGTATTTTCAATGATACCCTGCATATTACGTTATATTATAAGGTATTTTCAATGATACACTGCATATTACGTTATATTATAAGGTATTTTCAAATATACACTACAAATTACGATATATTATTAGGTATTTTCAATGATACCCTGCATATTACGTTATATTATAAGGTATTTTCTATGATAAACTACTATATATTATAAGGGATTTTTAATGATACACTGCATATTACGTTATATTATAAGGTATTTTCAAAGATGCACTACAAATTACGATATATTATAAGGTATTTTCAATGATACCCTGCATATTACGTTATATTATAAGGTATTTTCATTGATAGACTAGAATTACCATATATTCTAAGGTATTTTCAATGATACACTGCATATTACGTTATATCATAAGGTATTTTCAATGATACACTGCATATTAAGTTATATTATAAGGTATTTTCAATGATAAACTGCTATATATTATAAGGTATTTTCAATGATACACTGCATTTTACGATATATTATAAGGTATTTTCAATGATACACTGCATATTACGTTATATTATAAGGTATTTTCAATGATACACTGCATATTACGTTATATTATAAGGTAATTTCAAAGATACACAGTATATTACGTTATATTATAAGGTATTTTCAATGATGCACTGCATATTACGTTATACTATAAGGTATTTTCAATGATACACTACAAATTACGATATATTATAAGCTATTTTCAATGATACCCTGCATATTAAGTTATATTATAAGGTATTTTCAATGATAAACTGCTATATATTGTAAGGTATTTTCTATGATACACTGCATATTACGTTATATTATAAGGTATTTTCAAAGATACACTACAAATTACGATATATTATAAGGTATTTTCAATGATACACTGCATATTACGTTATATGAGAAGGTATTTTCATTGATACACTACAAATTACGATATATTATAAGGTATTTTCAATGATACCCTGCATATTACGTTATATTATAAGGTATTTTCAATGATACACTGCATATTACGTTATATTATAAGATATTTTCAATGATACACTACAAATTACGATATATTATAAGGTATTTTCAATGATACCCTGCATATTACGTTATATTATAAGGTATTTTCAATGATACACTGCATATTACGTGATATTATAAGGTATTTTCAATGATGCACTGCATATTACGTTATACTATAAGGTATTTTCAATGATACAATACAAATTACGATATATTATAAGGTATTTTCAATGATACACAGCATATTACATTATATTATAAGTTATTTTCAATGATAAACTACTATATATTATAAGGTATTTTCAATGATACACTGCATATTACGTTATATGAGAAGGTATTTTCATTGATACACTACAAATTACGATATATTATAAGGTATTTTCAATGATACACAGCATATTACATTATATTATAAGGTATTTTCAATGATAAACTACTATATATTATAAGGTATTTTCAATGATACACTGCATATTACGTTATATGAGAAGGTATTTTCATTGATACACTACAAATTACGATATATTATAAGGTATTTTCAATGATACCCTGCATATTACGTTATATTATAAGGTATTTTCAATGATACACTGCATATTACGTTATATTATAAGGTATTTTCAATGATACACTACAAATTACGATATATTATAAGGTATTTTCAATGATACCCTGCATATTACGTTATATTATATGGTATTTTCATTGATAGACTAGAATTACCATATATTCTAAGGTATTTTCAATGATACACTGCATATTACGTTATATGAGAAGGTATTTTCATTGATACACTACAAATTACGATATATTATAAGGTATTTTCAGTGATACCCTGCATATTACGTTATATTATAAGGTATTTTCAATGATACACTGCATATTACGTTATATTATAAGATATTTTCAATGATACACTACAAATTACGATATATTATAAGGTATTTTCAATGATACCCTGCATATTACGTTATATTATAAGGTATTTTCAATGATACACTGCATATTACGTGATATTATAAGGTATTTTCAATGATACACTACAAATTACGATATATTATAAGGTATTTTCAATGATACCCTGCATATTACGTTATATTATATGGTATTTTCATTGATAGACTAGAATTACCATATATTCTAAGGTATTTTCAATGATACACTGCATATTACGTTATATGAGAAGGTATTTTCATTGATACACTACAAATTACGATATATTATAAGGTATTTTCAATGATACCCTGCATATTACGTTATATTATAAGGTATTTTCAATGATACACTGCATATTACGTTATATTATAAGATATTTTCAATGATACACTACAAATTACGATATATTATAAGGTATTTTCAATGATACCCTGCATATTACGTTATATGAGAAGGTATTTTCATTGATACACTACAAATTACGATATATTATAAGGTATTTTCAATGATACCCTGCATATTACGTTATATTATAAGGTATTTTCAATGATACACTACAAATTACGATATATTATAAGCTATTTTCAATGATACCCTGCATATTAAGTTATATTATAAGGTATTTTCAATGATAAACTGCTATATATTGTAAGGTATTTTCTATGATACACTGCATATTACGTTATATTATAAGGTATTTTCAAAGATACACTACAAATTACGATATATTATAAGGTATTTTCAATGATACACTGCATATTACGTTATATGAGAAGGTATTTTCATTGATACACTACAAATTACGATATATTATAAGGTATTTTCAATGATACCCTGCATATTACGTTATATTATAAGGTATTTTCAATGATACACTGCATATTACGTTATATTATAAGATATTTTCAATGATACACTACAAATTACGATATATTATAAGGTATTTTCAATGATACCCTGCATATTACGTTATATTATAAGGTATTTTCAATGATACACTGCATATTACGTGATATTATAAGGTATTTTCAATGATGCACTGCATATTACGTTATACTATAAGGTATTTTCAATGATACAATACAAATTACGATATATTATAAGGTATTTTCAATGATACACAGCATATTACATTATATTATAAGGTATTTTCAATGATAAACTACTATATATTATAAGGTATTTTCAATGATACACTGCATATTACGTTATATGAGAAGGTATTTTCATTGATACACTACAAATTACGATATATTATAAGGTATTTTCAATGATACACAGCATATTACATTATATTATAAGGTATTTTCAATGATAAACTACTATATATTATAAGGTATTTTCAATGATACACTGCATATTACGTTATATGAGAAGGTATTTTCATTGATACACTACAAATTACGATATATTATAAGGTATTTTCAATGATACCCTGCATATTACGTTATATTATAAGGTATTTTCAATGATACACTGCATATTACGTTATATTATAAGGTATTTTCAATGATACACTACAAATTACGATATATTATAAGGTATTTTCAATGATACCCTGCATATTACGTTATATTATATGGTATTTTCATTGATAGACTAGAATTACCATATATTCTAAGGTATTTTCAATGATACACTGCATATTACGTTATATGAGAAGGTATTTTCATTGATACACTACAAATTACGATATATTATAAGGTATTTTCAGTGATACCCTGCATATTACGTTATATTATAAGGTATTTTCAATGATACACTGCATATTACGTTATATTATAAGATATTTTCAATGATACACTACAAATTACGATGTATTATAAGGTATTTTCAATGATACCCTGCATATTACGTTATATTATAAGGTATTTTCAATGATACACTGCATATTACGTGATATTATAAGGTATTTTCAATGATACACTACAAATTACGATATATTATAAGGTATTTTCAATGATACCCTGCATATTACGTTATATTATATGGTATTTTCATTGATAGACTAGAATTACCATATATTCTAAGGTATTTTCAATGATACACTGCATATTACGTTATATGAGAAGGTATTTTCATTGATACACTACAAATTACGATATATTATAAGGTATTTTCAATGATACCCTGCATATTACGTTATATTATAAGGTATTTTCAATGATACACTGCATATTACGTTATATTATAAGATATTTTCAATGATACACTACAAATTACGATATATTATAAGGTATTTTCAATGATACCCTGCATATTACGTTATATTATAAGGTATTTTCAATGATACACTGCATATTACGTGATATTATAAGGTATTTTCAATGATGCACTGCATATTACGTTATACTATAAGGTATTTTCAATGATACAATACAAATTACGATATATTATAAGGTATTTTCAATGATACACAGCATATTACATTATATTATAAGTTATTTTCAATGATAAACTACTATATATTATAAGGTATTTTCAATGATACACTGCATATTACGTTATATGAGAAGGTATTTTCATTGATACACTACAAATTACGATATATTATAAGGTATTTTCAATGATACCCTGCATATTACGTTATATTATAAGGTATTTTCAATGATACACTGCATATTACGTTATATTATAAGGGATTTTCAATGATACACTACAAATTACGATATATTATTAGGTATTTTCAATGATACCCTGCATATTACGTTATATTATAAGGTATTTTCTATGATAAACTACTATATATTATAAGGGATTTTTAATGATACACTGCATATTACGTTATATTATAAGGTATTTTCAAAGATACACTACAAATTACGATATATTATAAGGTATTTTCAATGATACACTGCACATTACGTTATATGAGAAGGTATTTTCATTGATACACTACAAATTACGATATATTATAAGGTATTTTCAATGATACACTGCATATTACGTGATATTATAAGGTATTTTCAATTATACACTGCATATTACGTTATATTATAAGATATTTTCAATGATACACTACAACTTACGATATATTATAAGGTATTTTCAATGATACCCTGCATATTACGTTATGTTATAAGGTATTTTCAATGATACACTGCATATTACGTGATATTATAAGGTATTTTCAATGATGCACTGCATATTACGTTATACTATAAGGTATTTTCAATGATACAATACAAATTACGATATATTATAAGGTATTTTCAATGATACACTGCATATTACGTGATATTATAAGGTATTTTCAATGATGCACTGCATATTACGTTATACTATAAGGTATTTTCAATGATACAATACAAATTACGATATATTATAAGGTATTTTCAATGATACACAGCATATTACATTATATTATAAGGTATTTTCAATGATAAACTACTATATATTATAAGGTATTTTCAATGATACATTGCATATTACGTTATATGAGAAGGTATTTTCATTGATACACTACAAATTACGATATATTATAAGGTATTTTCAATGATACCCTGCATATTACGTTATATTATAAGGTATTTTCAATGATACACTGCATATTACGTTATATTATAAGGTATTTTCAATGATACACTACAAATTACGATATATTATAAGGTATTTTCAATGATACCCTGCATATTACGTTATATTATATGGTATTTTCATTGATAGACTAGAATTACCATATATTCTAAGGTATTTTCAATGATACACTGCATATTACGTTATATCATAAGGTATTTTCAATGATACACTGCATATTAAGTTATATTAAAAGGTATTTTCAATGATAAACTGCTATATATTATAAGGTATTTTCAATGATACACTGCATTTTAAGATATATTATAAGGTATTTTCAATGATACACTGCATATTACGTTATATTATAAGGTATTTTCAATGATACACTGCATATTACGTTATATTATAAGGTAATTTCAAAGATACACAGTATATTACGTTATATTATAAGGTATTTTCAATGATGCACTGCATATTACGTTATACTATAAGGTATTTTCAATGATACACTGCATATTACGTTATATTATAAGGTATTTTCAATGATGCACTGCATATTACGTTATACTATAAGGTATTTTCAATGATAAACTACTATATATTATAAGGTATTTTCAATGATACACTGCATATTACGTTATATTATAAGGTATTTTCATTGATAGACTAGAATTACCATATATTCTAAGGTATTTTCAATGATACACTACAAATTACGATATATTATAAGGTATTTTCAATGATACACTGCATATTACGTTATATTATAAGGTATTTTCAATGATACCCTGCATATTACGTTATATTATAAGGTATTTTCAATGATACACTGCATATTACGTTATATTATAAGGTATTTTCAATGATACACTACAAATTACGATATATTATAAGGTATTTTCAATGATACCCTGCATATTAAGTTATATTATAAGGTATTTTCAATGATAAACTGCTATATATTATAAGGTATTTTCTATGATACACTGCATATTACGTTATATTATAAGGTATTTTCAATGATACACTGCATATTACGTTATATTATAAGGTATTTTCAATGATACACTGCATATTACGTTATATTATAAGGTAATTTCAAAGATACACAGTATATTACGTTATATTATAAGGTATTTTCAATGATGCACTGCATATTACGTTATACTATAAGGTATTTTCAATGATACACTGCATATTACGTTATATTATAAGGTATTTTCAATGATGCACTGCATATTACGTTATACTATAAGGTATTTTCAATTATAAACTACTATATATTATAAGGTATTTTCAATGATACACTGCATATTACGTTATATTATAAGGTATTTTCATTGATAGACTAGAATTACCATATATTCTAAGGTATTTTCAATGATACACTACAAATTACGATATATTATAAGGTATTTTCAATGATACCCTGCATATTACGTTATATTATAAGGTATTTTCAATGATACACTGCATATTACGTTATATTATAAGGTATTTTCAATGATACACTACAAATTACGATATATTATAAGGTATTTTCAATGATACCCTGCATATTAAGTTATATTATAAGGTATTTTCAATGATAAACTGCTATATATTATAAGGTATTTTCTATGATACACTGCATATTACGTTATATTATAAGGTATTTTCAAAGATGCACTGCATATTACGTTATACTATAAGGTATTTTCAATGATACAGTACAAATTACGATATATTATAAGGTATTTTCAATGATACACAGCATATTACATTATATTATAAGTTATTTTCAATGATAAACTACTATATATTATAAGGTATTTTCAATGATACACTGCATATTACGTTATATGAGAAGGTATTTTCATTGATACACTACAAATTACGATATATTATAAGGTATTTTCAATGATACCCTGCATATTACGTTATATTATAAGGTATTTTCAATGATACACTGCATATTACGTTATATTATAAGGTATTTTCAATGATACACTACAAATTACGATATATTATTAGGTATTTTCAATGATACCCTGCATATTACGTTATATTATAAGGTATTTTCTATGATAAACTACTATATATTATAAGGGATTTTTAATGATACACTGCATATTACGTTATATTCTAAGGTATTTTCAAAGATACACTACAAATTACGATATATTATAAGGTATTTTCAATGATACACTGCACATTACGTTATATGAGAAGGTATTTTCATTGATACACTACAAATTACGATATATTATAAGGTATTTTCAATGATACCCTGAATATTACGTTATATTATAAGGTATTTTCAATTATACACTGCATATTACGTTATATTATAAGATATTTTCAATGATACACTACAACTTACGATATATTATAAGGTATTTTCAATGATACCCTGCATATTACGTTATATTATAAGGTATTTTCAATGATACACTGCATATTACGTGATATTATAAGGTATTTTCAATGATGCACTGCATATTACGTAATACTATAAGGTATTTTCAATGATACAATACAAATTACGATATATTATAAGGTATTTTCAATGATACACTGCATATTACGTGATATTATAAGGTATTTTCAATGATGCACTGCATATTACGTTATACTATAAGGTATTTTCAATGATACAATACAAATTACGATATATTATAAGGTATTTTCAATGATACACAGCATATTACATTATATTATAAGGTATTTTCAATGATAAACTACTATATATTATAAGGTATTTTCAATGATACACTGCATATTACGTTATATGAGAAGGTATTTTCATTGATACACTACAAATTACGATATATTATAAGGTATTTTCAATGATACCCTGCATATTACGTTATATTATAAGGTATTTTCAATGATACACTGCATATTACGTTATATTATAAGGTATTTTCAATGATACACTACAAATTACGATATATTATAAGGTATTTTCAATGATACCCTGCATATTACGTTATATTATATGGTATTTTCATTGATAGACTAGAATTACCATATATTCTAAGGTATTTTCAATGATACACTGCATATTACGTTATATCATAAGGTATTTTCAATGATACACTGCATATTAAGTTATATTAAAAGGTATTTTCAATGATAAACTGCTATATATTATAAGGTATTTTCAATGATACACTGCATTTTACGATATATTATAAGGTATTTTCAATGATACACTGCATATTACGTTATATTATAAGGTATTTTCAATGATACACTGCATATTACGTTATATTATAAGGTAATTTCAAAGATACACAGTATATTACGTTATATTATAAGGTATTTTCAATGATGCACTGCATATTACGTTATACTATAAGGTATTTTCAATGATACACTGCATATTACGTTATATTATAAGGTATTTTCAATGATGCACTGCATATTACGTTATACTATAAGGTATTTTCAATGATAAACTACTATATATTATAAGGTATTTTCAATGATACACTGCATATTACGTTATATTATAAGGTATTTTCATTGATAGACTAGAATTACCATATATTCTAAGGTATTTTCAATGATACACTACAAATTACGATATATTATAAGGTATTTTCAATGATACACTGCATATTACGTTATATTATAAGGTATTTTCAATGATACACTACAAATTACGATATATTATAAGGTATTTTCAATGATACCCTGCATATTACGTTATATTATAAGGTATTTTCAATGATACACTGCATATTACGTTATATTATAAGGTATTTTCAATGATACACTACAAATTACGATATATTATAAGGTATTTTCAATGATACACTGCATATTACGTTATATTCTAAGGTATTTTCAAAGATACACTACAAATTACGATATATTATAAGGTATTTTCAATGATACACTGCATATTACGTTATATTATAAGGTATTTTCAATGATACACTACAAATTACGATATATTATAAGGTATTTTCAATGATACCCTGCATATTACGTTATATTATAAGGTATTTTCAATGATACACTGCATATTACGTTATATTATAAGGTATTTTCAATGATACACTACAAATTACGATATATTATAAGGTATTTTCAATGATACCCTGCATATTAAGTTATATTATAAGGTATTTTCAATGATAAACTGCTATATATTATAAGGTATTTTCTATGATACACTGCATATTACGTTATATTATAAGGTATTTTCAATGATACACTGCATATTACGTTATATTATAAGGTATTTTCAATGATACACTGCATATTACGTTATATTATAAGGTAATTTCAAAGATACACAGTATATTACGTTATATTATATGGTATTTTCAATGATGCACTGCATATTACGTTATACTATAAGGTATTTTCAATGATACACTGCATATTACGTTATATTATAAGGTATTTTCAATGATGCACTGCATATTACGTTATACTATAAGGTATTTTCAATGATAAACTACTATATATTATAAGGTATTTTCAATGATACACTGCATATTACGTTATATTATAAGGTATTTTCATTGATAGACTAGAATTACCATATATTCTAAGGTATTTTCAATGATACACTACAAATTACGATATATTGTAAGGTATTTTCAATGATACACTGCATATTACGTTATATTATAAGGTATTTTCAATGATACACTACAAATTACGATATATTATAAGGTATTTTCAATGATACCCTGTATATTACGTTATATTATAAGGTATTTTCAATGATACACTGCATATTACGTTATATTATAAGGTATTTTCAATGATACACTACAAATTACGATATATTATAAGGTATTTTCAATGATACCCTGCATATTAAGTTATATTATAAGGTATTTTCAATGATAAACTGCTATATATTATAAGGTATTTTCTATGATAAACTGCATATTACGTTATATTATAAGGTATTTTCAAAGATACACTACAAATTACGATATATTATAAGGTATTTTCAATGATACACTGCATATTACGTTATATGAGAAGGTATTTTCATTGATACACTACAAATTACGATATATTATAAGGTATTTTCAATGATACCCTGCATATTACGTTATATTATAAGGTATTTTCAATGATACATTGCATATTACGTTATATTATAAGATATTTTCAATGATACACTACAACTTACGATATATTATAAGGTATTTTCAATGATACCCTGCATATTACGTTATATTATAAGGTATTTTCAATGATACACTGCATATTACGTGATATTATAAGGTATTTTCAATGATACACTGCATATTACGTGATATTATAAGGTATTTTCTATGATAAACTACTATATATTATAAGGGATTTTTAATGATACACTGCATATTACGTTATATTCTAAGGTATTTTCAAAGATACACTACAAATTACGATATATTATAAGGTATTTTCAATGATACACTGCATATTACGTGATATTATAAGGTATTTTCAATGATACACTGCATATTACGTGATATTATAAGGTATTTTCTATGATAAACTACTATATATTATAAGGGATTTTTAATGATACACTGCATATTACGTTATATTCTAAGGTATTTTCAAAGATACACTACAAATTACGATATATTATAAGGTATTTTCAATGATACACTGCACATTACGTTATATGAGAAGGTATTTTCATTGATACACTACAAATTACGATATATTATAAGGTATTTTCAATGATACCCTGAATATTACGTTATATTATAAGGTATTTTCAATTATACACTGCATATTACGTTATATTATAAGATATTTTCAATGATACACTACAACTTACGATATATTATAAGGTATTTTCAATGATACCCTGCATATTACGATATATTATAAGGTATTTTCAATGATACACTGCATATTACGTGATATTATAAGGTATTTTCAATGATGCACTGCATATTACGTAATACTATAAGGTATTTTCAATGATACAATACAAATTACGATATATTATAAGGTATTTTCAATGATACACTGCATATTACGTGATATTATAAGGTATTTTCAATGATGCACTGCATATTACGTTATACTATAAGGTATTTTCAATGATACAATACAAATTACGATATATTATAAGGTATTTTCAATGATACACAGCATATTACATTATATTATAAGGTATTTTCAATGATAAACTACTATATATTATAAGGTATTTTCAATGATACACTGCATATTACGTTATATGAGAAGGTATTTTCATTGATACACTACAAATTACGATATATTATAAGGTATTTTCAATGATACCCTGCATATTACGTTATATTATAAGGTATTTTCAAAGATACACTACAAATTACGATATATTATAAGGTATTTTCAATGATACACTGCATATTACGTTATATGAGAAGGTATTTTCATTGATACACTACAAATTACGATATATTATAAGGTATTTTCAATGATACCCTGCATATTACGTTATATTATAAGGTATTTTCAATGATACACTGCATATTACGTTATATTATAAGATATTTTCAATGATACACTACAACTTACGATATATTATAAGGTATTTTCAATGATACCCTGCATATTACGTTATATTATAAGGTATTTTCAATGATACACTGCATATTACGTGATATTATAAGGTATTTTCAATGATGCACTGCATATTACGATATACTATAAGGTATTTCCAATGATACAATACAAATTACGATATATTATAATGTATTTTCAATGATACCCTGCATATTACGTTATATTATAAGGTATTTTCAATGATACACTGCATATTACATGATATTATAAGGTATTTTCAATGATGCACTGCATATTACGTTATAGTATAAGGTATTTTCAATGATACAATACAAATTACGATATATTATAAGGTATTTTCAATGATACACAGCATATTACATTATATGAGAAGGTATTTTCATTGATACACTACAAATTACGATATATTATAAGGTATTTTCAATGATACCCTGCATATTACGTTATATTATAAGGTATTTTCAATGATACACTGCATATTACGTTATATTATAAGGTATTTTCAATGATACACTACAAATTACGATATATTATTAGGTACTTTCAATGATACCCTGCATATTACGTTATATTATAAGGTATTTTCTATGATAAACTACTATATATTATAAGGGATTTTTAATGATACACTGCATATTACGTTATATTATAAGGTATTTTCAAAGATACACTACAAATTACGATATATTATAAGGTATTTTCAATGATACACTGCACATTACGTTATATGAGAAGGTATTTTCATTGATACACTACAAATTACGATATATTATAAGGTATTTTCAATGATACCCTGAATATTACGTTATATTATAAGGTATTTTCAATTATACACTGCATATTCCGTTATATTATAAGATATTTTCAATGATACACTACAACTTACGATATATTATAAGGTATTTTCAATGATACCCTGCATATTACGTTATATGAGAAGGTATTTTCATTGATACACTAAAAATTACGATATATTATAAGGTATTTTCAATGATACCCTGCATATTACGTTATATTATAAGGTATTTTCAATGATACACTGCATATTACGTTATATTATAAGGTATTTTCAATGATACACTACAAATTACGATATATTATAAGGTATTTTCAATGATACCCTGCATATTACGTTATATTATAAGGTATTTTCAATGATACACTGCATATTACGTTATATTATAAGGTATTTTCAATGATACACTACAAATTACGATATATTATAAGGTATTTTCAATGATACCCTGCATATTACGTTATATTATATGGTATTTTCATTGATAGACTAGAATTACCATATATTCTAAGGTATTTTCAATGATACACTGCATATTACGTTATATCATAAGGTATTTTCAATGATACACTGCATATTAAGTTATATTAAAAGGTATTTTCAATGATAAACTGCTATATATTATAAGGTATTTTCAATGATACACTGCATTTTACGATATATTATAAGGTATTTTCAATGATACACTGCATATTACGTTATATTATAAGGTATTTTCAATGATACACTGCATATTACGTTATATTATAAGGTAATTTCAAAGATACACAGTATATTACGTTATATTATAAGGTATTTTCAATGATGCACTGCATATTACGTTATACTATAAGGTATTTTCAATGATACACTGCATATTACGTTATATTATAAGGTATTTTCAATGATACACTGCATATTACGTTATATTATAAGGTATTTTCAATGATAAACTACTATATATTATAAGGTATTTTCAATGATACACTGCATATTACGTTATATTATAAGGTATTTTCATTGATAGACTAGAATTACCATATATTCTAAGGTATTTTCAATGATACACTACAAATTACGATATATTATAAGGTATTTTCAATGATACACTGCATATTATGTTATATTATAAGGTATTTTCAATGATACACTACAAATTACGATATATTATAAGGTATTTTCAATGATACCCTGCATATTACGTTATATTATAAGGTATTTTCAATGATACACTGCATATTACGTTATATTATAAGGTATTTTCAATGATACACTACAAATTACGATATATTATAAGGTATTTTCAATGATACCCTGCATATTAAGTTATATTATAAGGTATTTTCAATGATAAACTGCTATATATTATAAGGTATTTTCTATGATACACTGCATATTACGTTATATTATAAGGTATTTTCAATGATACACTGCATATTACGTTATATTATAAGGTATTTTCAATGATACACTGCATATTACGTTATATTATAAGGTAATTTCAAAGATACACAGTATATTACGTTATATTATATGGTATTTTCAATGATGCACTGCATATTACGTTATACTATAAGGTATTTTCAATGATACACTGCATATTACGTTATATTATAAGGTATTTTCAATGATGCACTGCATATTACGTTATACTATAAGGTATTTTCAATGATAAACTACTATATATTATAAGGTATTTTCAATGATACACTGCATATTACGTTATATTATAAGGTATTTTCATTGATAGACTAGAATTACCATATATTCTAAGGTATTTTCAATGATACACTACAAATTACGATATATTATAAGGTATTTTCAATGATACACTGCATATTACGTTATATTATAAGGTATTTTCAATGATACACTACAAATTACGATATATTATAAGGTATTTTCAATGATACCCTGTATATTACGTTATATTATAAGGTATTTTCAATGATACACTGCATATTACGTTATATTATAAGGTATTTTCAATGATACACTACAAATTACGATATATTATAAGGTATTTTCAATGATACCCTGCATATTAAGTTATATTATAAGGTATTTTCAATGATAAACTGCTATATATTATAAGGTATTTTCTATGATAAACTGCATATTACGTTATATTATAAGGTATTTTCAAAGATACACTACAAATTACGATATATTATAAGGTATTTTCAATGATACACTGCATATTACGTTATATGAGAAGGTATTTTCATTGATACACTACAAATTACGATATATTATAAGGTATTTTCAATGATACCCTGCATATTACGTTATATTATAAGGTATTTTCAATGATACACTGCATATTACGTTATATTATAAGATATTTTCAATGATACACTACAACTTACGATATATTATAAGGTATTTTCAATGATACCCTGCATATTACGTTATATTATAAGGTATTTTCAATGATACACTGCATATTACGTGATATTATAAGGTATTTTCAATGATGCACTGCATATTACGTTATACTATAAGGTATTTCCAATGATACAATACAAATTACGATATATTATAATGTATTTTCAATGATACCCTGCATATTACGTTATATTATAAGGTATTTTCAATGATACACTGCATATTACGTGATATTATAAGGTATTTTCAATGATGCACTGCATATTACGTTATAGTATAAGGTATTTTCAATGATACAATACAAATTACGATATATTATAAGGTATTTTCAATGATACACTGCATATTACGTTATATTATAAGGTATTTTCAATGATACACTGCATATTACGTTATATTATAAGGTAATTTCAAAGATACACAGTATATTACGTTATATTATATGGTATTTTCAATGATGCACTGCATATTACGTTATACTATAAGGTATTTTCAATGATACACTGCATATTACGTTATATTATAAGGTATTTTCAATGATGCACTGCATATTACGTTATACTATAAGGTATTTTCAATGATAAACTACTATATATTATAAGGTATTTTCAATGATACACTGCATATTACGTTATATTATAAGGTATTTTCATTGATAGACTAGAATTACCATATATTCTAAGGTATTTTCAATGATACACTACAAATTACGATATATTATAAGGTATTTTCAATGATACACTGCATATTACGTTATATTATAAGGTATTTTCAATGATACACTACAAATTACGATATATTATAAGGTATTTTCAATGATACACTGTATATTACGTTATATTATAAGGTATTTTCAATGATACACTGCATATTACGTTATATTATAAGGTATTTTCAATGATACACTACAAATTACGATATATTATAAGGTATTTTCAATGATACCTGCATATTAAGTTATATTATAAGGTATTTTCAATGATAAACTGCTATATATTATAAGGTATTTTCTATGATAAACTGCATATTACGTTATATTATAAGGTATTTTCAAAGATACACTACAAATTACGATATATTATAAGGTATTTTCAATGATACACTGCATATTACGTTATATGAGAAGGTATTTTCATTGATACACTACAAATTACGATATATTATAAGGTATTTTCAATGATACCCTGCATATTACGTTATATTATAAGGTATTTTCAATGATACACTGCATATTACGTTATATTATAAGATATTTTCAATGATACACTACAACTTACGATATATTATAAGGTATTTTCAATGATACCCTGCATATTACGTTATATTATAAGGTATTTTCAATGATACACTGCATATTACGTGATATTATAAGGTATTTTCAATGATACACTGCATATTACGTGATATTATAAGGTATTTTCTATGATAAACTACTATATATTATAAGGGATTTTTAATGATACACTGCATATTACGTTATATTCTAAGGTATTTTCAAGATACACTACAAATTACGATATATTATAAGGTATTTTCAATGATACACTGCACATTACGTTATATGAGAAGGTATTTTCATTGATACACTACAAATTACGATATATTATAAGGTATTTTCAATGATACCCTGAATATTACGTTATATTATAAGGTATTTTCAATTATACACTGCATATTACGTTATATTATAAGATATTTTCAATGATACACTACAACTTACGATATATTATAAGGTATTTTCAATGATACCCTGCATATTACGTTATATTATAAGGTATTTTCAATGATACACTGCATATTACGTGATATTATAAGGTATTTTCAATGATGCACTGCATATTACGTAATACTATAAGGTATTTTCAATGATACAATACAAATTACGATATATTATAAGGTATTTTCAATGATACCCTGCATATTACGTTATATGAGAAGGTATTTTCATTGATACACTACAAATTACGATATATTATAAGGTATTTTCAATGATACCCTGCATATTACGTTATATTATAAGGTATTTTCAATGATACACTGCATATTACGTTATATTATAAGGTATTTTCAATGATACACTACAAATTACGATATATTATAAGGTATTTTCAATGATACACTACAACTTACGATATATTATAAGGTATTTTCAATGATACACTGCACATTACGTTATATGAGAAGGTATTTTCATTGATACACTACAAATTACGATATATTATAAGGTATTTTCAATGATACCCTGAATATTACGTTATATTATAAGGTATTTTCAATTATACACTGCATATTACGTTATATTATAAGATATTTTCAATGATACACTACAACTTACGATATATTATAAGGTATTTTCAATGATACCCTGCATATTACGTTATATTATAAGGTATTTTCAATGATACCCTGCATATTACGTTATATTATAAGGTATTTTCAATGATACAATACAAATTACGATATATTATAAGGTATTTTCAATGATAAACTACTATATATTATAAGGTATTTTCAATGATACACTGCATATTACGTTATATGAGAAGGTATTTTCATTGATACACTACAAATTACGATATATTATAAGGTATTTTCAATGATACCCTGCATATTACGTTATATTATAAGGTATTTTCAATGATACACTGCATATTACGTTATATTATAAGGTATTTTCAATGATACACTACAAATTACGATATATTATAAGGTATTTTCAATGATACCCTGCATATTACGTTATATTATATGGTATTTTCATTGATAGACTAGAATTACCATATATTCTAAGGTATTTTCAATGATACACTGCATATTACGTTATACCATAAGGTATTTTCAATGATACACTGCATATTAAGTTATATTAAAAGGTATTTTCAATGATAAACTGCTATATATTATAAGGTATTTTCAATGATACACTGCATTTTACGATATATTATAAGGTATTTTCAATGATACACTGCATATTACGTTATATTATAAGGTATTTTCAATGATACACTGCATATTACGTTATATTATAAGGTAATTTCAAAGATACACAGTATATTACGTTATATTATAAGGTATTTTCAATGATGCACTGCATATTACGATATATTATAAGGTATTTTCAATGATACCCTGCATATTACGTTATATTATAAGGTATTTTCAATGATGCACTGCATATTACGTTATACTATAAGGTATTTCCAATGATACAATACAAATTACGATATATTATAAGGTATTTTCAATGATACCCTGCATATTAAGTTATATTATAAGGTATTTTCAATGATAAACTGCTATATATTATAAGGTATTTTCTATGATACACTGCATATTACGTTATATTATAAGGTATTTTCAATGATACACTGCATATTACGTGATATTATAAGGTATTTTCAATGATACACTGCATATTACGTTATATTATAAGGTATTTTCAATGATACACTACAAATTACGATATATTATAAGGTATTTTCAATGATACCCTGCATATTAAGTTATATTATAAGGTATTTTCAATGATAAACTGCTATATATTATAAGGTATTTTCTATGATACACTGCATATTACGTTATATTATAAGGTATTTTCAATGATACACTGCATATTACGTGATATTATAAGGTATTTTCAATGATGCACTGCATATTACGTTATACTATAAGGTATTTCCAATGATACAATACAAATTACGATATATTATAATGTATTTTCAATGATACCCTGCATATTACGTTATATTATAAGGTATTTTCAATGATACACTGCATATTACGTGATATTATAAGGTATTTTCAATGATGCACTGCATATTACGTTATAGTATAAGGTATTTTCAATGATACAATACAAATTACGATATATTATAAGGTATTTTCAATGATACACAGCATATTACATTATATGAGAAGGTATTTTCATTGATACACTACAAATTACGATATATTATAAGGTATTTTCAATGATACCCTGCATATTACGTTATATTATAAGGTATTTTCAATGATACACTGCATATTACGTTATATTATAAGGTATTTTCAATGATACACTACAAATTACGATATATTATTAGGTATTTTCAATGATACCCTGCATATTACGTTATATTATAAGGTATTTTCTATGATAAACTACTATATATTATAAGGGATTTTTAATGATACACTGCATATTACGTTATATTATAAGGTATTTTCAATGATACACAGCATATTACATTATATGAGAAGGTATTTTCATTGATACACTACAAATTACGATATATTATAAGGTATTTTCAATGATACCCTGCATATTACGTTATATTATAAGGTATTTTCAATGATGTACTGCATATTACGTTATACTATAAGGTATTTTCAATGATACAATACAAATTACGATATATTATAAGGTATTTTCAATGATAAACTACTATATATTATAAGGTATTTTCAATGATAAACTACTATATATTATAAGGTATTTTCAATGATGCACTGCATATTACGTTATATGAGAAGGTATTTTCATTGATACACTACAAATTACGATATATTATAAGGTATTTTCAATGATACCCTGCATATTACGTTATATTATAAGGTATTTTCAATGATACACTGCATATTACGTTATATTATAAGGTATTTTCAATGATACACTACAAATTACGATATATTATTAGGTATTTTCAATGATACCCTGCATATTACGTTATATTATAAGGTATTTTCTATGATAAACTACTATATATTATAAGGGATTTTTAATGATACACTGCATATTACGTTATATTATAAGGTATTTTCAAAGATACACTACAAATTACGATATATTATAAGGTATTTTCAATGATACACTGCACATTACGTTATATGAGAAGGTATTTTCATTGATACACTACAAATTACGATATATTATAAGGTATTTTCAATGATACCCTGAATATTACGTTATATTATAAGGTATTTTCAATTATACACTGCATATTACGTTATATTATAAGATATTTTCAATGATACACTACAACTTACGATACATTATAAGGTATTTTCAATGATACCCTGCATATTACGTTATATTATAAGGTATTTTCAATGATACACTGCATATTACGTGATATTATAAGGTATTTTCAATGATGCACTGCATATTACGTTATAGTATAAGGTATTTTCAATGATACAATACAAATTACGATATATTATAAGGTATTTTCAATGATACACTGCATATTACGTTATATTATAAGGTATTTTCAATGATACACTACAAATTACGATATATTATAAGGTATTTTCAATGATCCCCTGCATATTACGTTATATTATAAGGTATTTTCATTGATAGACTAGAATTACCATATATTCTAAGGTATTTTCAATGATACACTGCATATTACGTTATATCATAAGGTATTTTCAATGATACACTGCATATTAAGTTATATTAAAAGGTATTTTCAATGATAAACTGCTATATATTATAAGGTATTTTCAATGATACCCTGAATATTACGTTATATTATAAGGTATTTTCAATTATACACTGCATATTACGTTATATTATAAGGTATTTTCAATGATACACTACAACTTACGATACATTATAAGGTATTTTCAATGATACCCTGCATATTACGTTATATTATAAGGTATTTTCAATGATACACTGCATATTACGTGATATTATAAGGTATTTTCAAAGATACACTACAAATTACGATATATTATAAGGTATTTTCAATGATACACTGCAAATTACGTTATATGAGAAGGTATTTTCATTGATACACTACAAATTACGATATATTATAAGGTATTTTCAATGATACCCTGAATATTACGTTATATTATAAGGTAATTTCAAAGATACACAGTATATTACGTTATATTATAAGGTATTTTCAATGATGCACTGCATATTACGTTATACTATAAGGTATTTTCAATGATACACTGCATATTACGTTATATTATAAGGTATTTTCAATGATGCACTGCATATTACGTTATACTATAAGGTATTTTCAATGATAAACTACTATATATTATAAGGTATTTTCAATGATACACTGCATATTACGTTATATTATAAGGTATTTTCATTGATAGACTAGAATTACCATATATTCTAAGGTATTTTCAATGATACACTACAAATTACGATATATTATAAGGTATTTTCAATGATACACTGCATATTACGTTATATGAGAAGGTATTTTCATTGATACACTACAAATTACGATATATTATAAGGTATTTTCAATGATACACTACAAATTACGATATATTATAAGGTATTTTCAATGATACACTGCATATTACGATATAATATTATGAGGTATATTCATTGATAGACTAGAATTACCATATATTCTAAGGTATTTTCAATGATACACTACAAATTACGATGTATTATAAGGTATTTTCAATTATACCCTGCATATTACGTTATATTATAAGGTATTTTCAATGATACACTGCATATTACGTTATATTATAAGGTATTTTCAATGATACACTGCATATTACGTTATATGAGAAGGTATTTTCATTGATACACTACAAATTACGTTATATTATAAGGTATTTTCAATGATACACTACAAATTACGATATATTATAAGGTATTTTCAATGATACACTGCATATTACGTTATATTATAAGGTATATTCATTGATAGACTAGAATTACCATATATTCTAAGGTATTTTCAATGATACACTACAAATTACGATGTATTATAAGGTATTTTCAATTATACCCTGCATATTACGTTATATTATAATGTATTTTCAATGATACACTGCATATTACGTTATATTATAAGGTATTTTCATTGCTACACTACAAATTACGATATATTTTAAGGTATTTTCAATGATACCCTGCATATTACGTTAAATTATAAGGTACTTTCAATGATACACTGCATATTACGTGATATTATAAGGTATTTTCAATGATGCACTGCATATTACGTTATACTATAAGGTATTTTCAATGATACAATACAAATTACGATATATTATAAGGTATTTTCAATGATACACTGCATATTACGTTATATTATAAGGTATTTTCAATGATACACTGCATATTACGTTATATGAGAAGGTATTTTCATTGATACACTACAAATTACGTTATATTATAAGGTATTTTCAATGATACACTACAAATTACGATATATTATAAGGTATTTTCAATGATACACTGCATATTACGTTATATTATAAGGTATATTCATTGATAGACTAGAATTACCATATATTCTAAGGTATTTTCAATGATACACTACAAATTACGATGTATTATAAGGTATTTTCAATTATACCCTGCATATTACGTTATATTATAAGGTATTTTCAATGATACACTGCATATTACGTTATATTATAAGGTATTTTCATTGCTACACTACAAAATACGATATATTATAAGGTATTTTCAATGATACCCTGCATATTACGTTAAATTATAAGGTACTTTCAATGATACACTGCATATTACGTGATATTATAAGGCATTTTCAATGATGCACTGCATATTACGTTATACTATAAGGTATTTTCAATGATACAATACAAATTACGATATATTATAAGGTATTTTCAATGATACACTGCATATTACGTTATATTATAAGGTATTTTCATTGCTACACTACAAATTACGATATATTATAAGGTATTTTCAATGATAAACTGCATATTACGTTATATTATAAAGTATTTTCAATGATATACTACAAATTACCATATATTCTAAGGTATTTTCAATAATAAACTACTATAAATTATAAGGTATTTTCAATGATACACTGCATATTACGTTATATCATAAGGTATTTTCAATGATAGACTAGAATTACCATATATTCTAAGGTATTTTCAATGATACACTACAAATTACGATGTATTATAAGGTATTTTCAATTATACCCTGCATATTACGTTATATTATAAGGTATTTTCAATGATACACTGCATATTACGTTATATCATAAGGTATTTTCAATGATAGACTAGAATTACCATATATTCTAAGGTATTTTCAATGATACACTACAAATTACGATGTATTATAAGGTATTTTCAATTATACCCTGCATATTACGTTATATTATAAGGTATTTTCAATGATACACTGCATATTACGTTATATCATAAGGTATTTTCAATGATAGACTAGAATTACCATATATTCTAAGGTATTTTCAATGATACACTACAAATTACGATGTATTATAAGGTATTTTCAATGATACACTGCATATTACGTTATATTATAAGGTATTTTCATTGCTACACTACAAATTACGATATATTATAAGGTATTTTCAATGATAAACTGCATATTACGTTATATTATAAAGTATTTTCAATGATATACTACAAATTACCATATATTCTAAGGTATTTTCAATAATAAACTACTATATATTATAAGGTATTTTCAATGATACACTGCATATTACGTTATATCATAAGGTATTTTCAATGATACACTGCATATTAAGTTATATTATAAGGTATTTTCAATGATAAACTGCTATATATTATAAGGTATTTTCAATGGTACACTGCATATTACGTTATATTATAAGGTATTTTCAAAGATACACTACAAATTACGATATATTATAAGGTATTTTCAATGATACACTGCATATTACGTTATATGTGAAGGTATTTTCATTGATACACTACAAATTACTATATATTATAAGGTATTTTCAATGATACCCTGCATATTAAGTTATATTATAAGGTATTTTCAAAGATACACTACAAATTACGATATATTATAAGGTATTTTCAATGATACCCTGCATATTACGTTATATTATAAGGTATTTTCAATGATGCACTGCATATTACGTTATACTATAAGGTATTTTCAATGATACAATACAAATTACGATATATTACAAGGTATTTTCAATGATACACTGCATATTACGTTATATTATAAGGTATTTTCATTGATACACTACAAATTACGATATGTTATAAGGTATTTTCAATGATAAACTGCATATTACGTTATATTATAAGGTATTTTCAATGATAAACTACTATATATTATACGGTATTTTCAATGATACACTGCATATTACGTTATATTATAAGTATTTTCAATGGTATACTGTATATTACGATATATTATAAGGTATTTTCAATGATACACTGCATATTACGTTATATTATAAGGTATTTTCAATGATACACTGCATATTACGTTATATTATAAGGTAATTTCAAAGATACACAGTATATTACGTTATATTATAAGGTATTTTCAATGATACACTGCATATTGCGTTATACTATAAGGTATTTTCAATGACAGACTACATATTACATTATTTTATAATGTATTTTCAATGGTAGACTGCATATTACGTTATATTATAAGGTATTTTCAGTGATAGACTAGCATTACCATATATTCTAAGGTATTTTCAATGATACACTACAAATTACGATATATTATAAGGTATTTTCAATGATACCCTGCATATTACGTTATATTATAAGGTATTTTCAATGATACACTTCATATTACGTTATATTATAAGGTATTTTCATTGCTACACTACAAATTACGATATATTATAAGGTATTTTCAATGATACACTGCATATTACGTTATATGTGAAGGTATTTTCATTGATACACTACAAATTACGTTATATTATAAGGTATTTTCAATGATACACTACAAATTACGATATATTATAAGGTATTTTCAATGATACACTGCATATTACGATATAATATTATGAGGTATATTCATTGATAGACTAGAATTACCATATATTCTAAGGTATTTTCAATGATACACTACAAATTACGATGTATTATAAGGTATTTTCAATTATACCCTGCATATTACGTTATATTATAAGGTATTTTCAATGATACACTGCATATTACGTTATATTATAAGGTATTTTCAATGATACACTGCATATTACGTTATATGAGAAGGTATTTTCATTGATACACTACAAATTACGTTATATTATAAGGTATTTTCAATGATACACTACAAGTTACGATATATTATAAGGTATTTTCAATGATACACTGCATATTACGTTATATTATAAGGTATATTCATTGATACACTGCATATTACGTTATATTATAAGGTATTTTCATTGCTACACTACAAAATACGATATATTATAAGGTATTTTCAATGATACCCTGCATATTACGTTAAATTATAAGGTAATTTCAATGATACACTGCATATTACGTGATATTATAAGGTATTTTCAATGATGCACGGCATATTACGTTATACTATAAGGTATTTTCAATGATACAATACAAATTACGATATATTATAAGGTATTTTCAATGATACACTGCATATTACGTTATATTATAAGGTATTTTCATTGCTACACTACAAATTACGATATATCATAAGGTATTTTCAATGATAAACTGCATATTACGTTATATTATAAAGTATTTTCAATGATATACTACAAATTACCATATATTCTAAGGTATTTTCAATAATAAACTACTATATATTATAAGGTATTTTCAATGATACACTGCATATTACGTTATATCATAAGGTATTTTCAATGATACACTGCATATTAAGTTATATTATAAGGTATTTTCAATGATAAACTGCTATATATTATAAGGTATTTTCAATGGTACACTGCATATTACGTTATATTATAAGGTATTTTCAAAGATACACTACAAATTACGATATATTATAAGGTATTTTCAATGATACACTGCATATTACGTTATATGTGAAGGTATTTTCATTGATACACTACAAATTACTATATATTATAAGGTATTTTCAATGATACCCTGCATATTAAGTTATATTATAAGGTATTTTCAAAGATACACTACAAATTACGAAATATTATAAGGTATTTTCAAAGATACACTGCATATTACGTTATATTATAAGGTATTTTCAATGATACACTACAAATTACGATATATTATAAGGTATTTTCAATGATACCCTGCATATTACGTTATATTATAAGGTATTTTCATTGATAGACTAGAATTACCATATATTCTAAGGTATTTTCAATGATACACTGCATATTACGTTATATCATAAGGTATTTTCAATGATACACTGCATATTAAGTTATATTAAAAGGTATTTTCAATGATAAACTGCTATATATTATAAGGTATTTTCAATGATACACTGCATTTTACGATATATTATAAGGTATTTTCAATGATACACTGCATATTACGTTATATTATAAGGTATTTTCAATGATACACTGCATATTACGTTATATGAGAAGGTATTTTCATTGATACACTACAAATTACGTTATATTATAAGGTATTTTCAATGATACACTACAAATTACGATATATTATAAGGTATTTTCAATGATACACTGCATATTACGTTATATTATAAGGTATATTCATTGATAGACTAGAATTACCATATATTCTAAGGTATTTTCAATGATACACTACAAATTACGATGTATTATAAGGTATTTTCAATTATACCCTGCATATTACGTTATATTATAAGGTATTTTCAATGATACACTGCATATTACGTTATATTATAAGGTATTTTCATTGCTACACTACAAAATACGATATATTATAAGGTATTTTCAATGATACCCTGCATATTACGTTAAATTATAAGGTACTTTCAATGATACACTGCATATTACGTGATATTATAAGGTATTTTCAATGATGCACTGCATATTACGTTATATGAGAAGGTATTTTCATTGATACACTACAAATTACGTTATATTATAAGGTATTTTCAATGATACACTACAAATTACGATATATTATAAGGTATTTTCAATGGTACACTGCATATTACGTTATATGTGAAGGTATTGTCATTGATACACTACAAATTACTATATATTATAAGGTATTGTAACGAAATCTCTATTTCGCTAAATAAATAAATACACTTTCAATAACTGTGATACGTTATCTTTCGGAGGAAGGCAACTTATCTTTGCTATATCGCTTTTATCGCCTTTGACGTCTCGGACGTCCGCTTTCTCTCGTGTCTGTCTTCCGACTCTCTTTCGTTCCAGCGTCGTTTTCCTAACGACGCTGTAACCAACCTGAATCTTCCAACAATTCTATACAACGGGTATACCGATAGACACGTAACATTAGTATGCCGGTAGACCCGTAACAGTATTTTCAATGATACCCTGCATATTAAGTTATATTATAAGGTATTTTCAATGATAAACTGCTATATATTATAAGGTATTTTCTATGATACACTGCATATTACGTTATATTATAAGGTATTTTCAAAGATACACTACAAATTACGATATATTATAAGGTATTTTCAATGATACACTACAAATTACGATGTATTATAAGGTATTTTCAATGATACACTGCATATTACGTTACATTATAAGGTATTTTCAATGATACACAGCATATTACGTTATATTATAAGGTATTTTCAATGAATCACTGCATATTACGTTATATTATAAGGTATTTTCAATGATAGACTGCATATAACGTTATGTTATAAGGTATTTTCAATGAATCACTGCATATTACGTTATATTATAAGGAATTTTAAATGATACAGTACATATTACATTACATTATAAGGTATTTTCATTGCTACACTACAAATTACGATATATTATAAGGTATTTTCAATGATAAACTGCATATTACGTTATATTATAAAGTATTTTCAATGATATACTACAAATTACCATATATTCTAAGGTATTTTCAATAATAAACTACTATATATTATAAGGTATTTTCAATGATAAACTGCTATATATTATAAGGTATTTTCTATGATACACTGCATATTACGTTATATTATAAGGTATTTTCAAAGATACACTACAAATTACGATATATTATAAGGTATTTTCAATGATACACTGCATATTACGTTATATGAGAAGGTATTTTCATTGATACACTACAAATTACGATATATTATAAGGTATTTTCAATGATACCCTGCATATTACGTTATATTATAAGGTATTTTCAATGATACACTGCATATTACGTTATATTATAAGGTATTTTCAATGATGCACTGCATATTACGTTATACTATAAGGTATTTTCAATGATACAATACAAATTACGATATATTACAAGGTATTTTCAATGATACACTGCATATTACGTTATATTATAAGGTATTTTCATTGATACACTACAAATTACGATATATTATAAGGTATTTTCAATGATAAACTGCATATTACGTTATATTATAAGGTATTTTCAATGATAAACTACTATATATTATACGGTATTTTCAATGATACACTGCATATTACGTTATATTATAAGTATTTTCAATGGTATACTGTATATTACGATATATTATAAGGTATTTTCAAAGATACACTACAAATTACGATATATTATAAGGTATTTTCAATGATACACTGCATATTACGTTATATGAGAAGGTATTTTCATTGATACACTACAAATTACGATATATTATAAGGTATTTTCAATGATACCCTGCATATTACGTTATATTATAAGGTATTTTCAATGATACACTGCATATTACGTTATATTATAAGGTATTTTCAATGATGCACTGCATATTACGTTATACTATAAGGTATTTTCAATGATACAATACAAATTACGATATATTACAAGGTATTTTCAATGATACACTGCATATTACGTTATATTATAAGGTATTTTCATTGATACACTACAAATTACGATATATTATAAGGTATTTTCAATGATAAACTGCATATTACGTTATATTATAAGGTATTTTCAATGATAAACTACTATATATTATACGGTATTTTCAATGATACACTGCATATTACGTTATATTATAAGTATTTTCAATGGTATACTGTATATTACGATATATTATAAGGTATTTTCAATGATACACTGCATATTACGTTATATTATAAGGTATTTTCAATGATACACTGCATATTACGTTATATTATAAGGTATTTTCATTGCTACACTACAAATTACGATATATTATAAGGTATTTTCAATGATACACTGCATATTACGTTATATGTGAAGGTATTTTCATTGATACACTACAAATTACGTTATATTATAAGGTATTTTCAATGATACACTGCATATTACGTTATATTATAAGGTATATTCATTGATAGACTATAATTACCATATATTCTAAGGTATTTTCAATGATACACTACAAATTACGATGTATTATAAGGTATTTTCAATTATACCCTGCATATTACGTTATATTATAAGGTATTTTCAATGATACACTGCATATTACGTTATATTATAAGGTATTTTCAATGATACACTACAAATTACGATATATTATAAGGTATTTTCAATGATACCCTGCATATTACGTTATATTATAAGGTATTTTCAATGATACACTGCATATTACGTGATATTATAAGGTATTTTCAATGATACACTGCATATTACGTTATATGTGAAGGTATTTTCATTGATACACTACAAATTACGTTATATTATAAGGTATTTTCAATGATACACTGCATATTACGTTATATTATAAGGTATATTCATTGATAGACTATAATTACCATATATTCTAAGGTATTTTCATTGATACACTACAAATTACGATGTATTATAAGGTATTTTCAATGATACCCTGCATATTACGTTATATTATAAGGTATTTTCAATGATACACTGCATATTACGTGATATTATAAGGTATTTTCAATGATACACTGCATATTACGTTATATGTGAAGGTATTTTCATTGATACACTACAAATTACGTTATATTATAAGGTATTTTCAATGATACACTGCATATTACGTTATATTATAAGGTATATTCATTGATAGACTATAATTACCATATATTCTAAGGTATTTTCAATGATACACTACAAATTACGATGTATTATAAGGTATTTTCAATTATACCCTGCATATTACGTTATATTATAAGGTATTTTCAATGATACACTGCATATTACGTTATATTATAAGGTATTTTCAATGATACACTACAAATTACGATATATTATAAGGTATTTTCAATGATAACCTTCATATTACGTTATATTATAAGGTATTTTCAATGATACACTGCATATTACGTTATATTATAAGGTATATTCATTGATAGACTAGAATTACCATATATTCTAAGGTATTTTCAATGATACACTACAAATTACGATGTATTATAAGGTATTTTCAATTATACCCTGCATATTACGTTATATTATAAGGTATTTTCAATGAATCACTGCATATTACGTTATATTATAAGGTATTTTCAATGATACACAGCATATTACGTTATATTATAAGGTATTTTCAATGATACACTACAAATTACGTTATATTATAAGGTATTTTCAATGATAAACTGCATATTACGTTATATTATAAAGTATTTTCAATGATATACTACAAATTACCATATATTCTAAGGTATTTTCAATAATAAACTACTATATATTATAAGGTATTTTCAATGATACACTGCATATTACGTTATATCATAAGGTATTTTCAATGATACACTACAAATTCCGATATATTATAAAGTATTTTCAATGATACATTGCATATTACGTTATATTATAAGGTATTTTCAATGATAGACTGCATGTTACGTTATATTATATGGTATTTCCAATGATAGACTGCATATTACATTGTATTATAAGGTATTTTCAATGATACACAGCATATTACGTTATATTATAAGGTATTTTCAATGATACACTGCATATTGCGTTATATTATAAGGTATTTTCAATGACCGACTACATATTACATTATTTTATAATGTATTTTTCAATGGGTAGACTGCATATTACGTTATATTATAAGGTATTTTCAGTGATAGACTAGCATTACCATATATTCTAAGGTATTTTCAATGATACACTACAAATTACGATATATTATAAGGTATTTTCAATGATACCCTGCATATTACGTTATATTATAAGGTATTTTCAATGATACACTGCATATTACGTTATATTATAAGGTATTTTCATTGCAACACTACAAATTACGATATATTATAAGGTATTTTCAATGATAAACTGCATATTACGTTATATTATAAAGTATTTTCAATGATATACTACAAATTACCATATATTCTAAGGTATTTTCAATAATAAACTACTATATATTATAAGGTATTTTCAATGATACATTGCATATTACGTTATATCATAAGGTATTTTCAATGATACACTGCATATTACATTATTTTATAATGTATTTTCAATGGGAGACTGCATATTACGTTATATTATAAGCTATTTTCAATGATACACTACAAATTACGATATATTATAAGGTATTTTCAATGATACACTGCATATTACATTACATTATAAGGTATTTTCAATGATAAACTACTATATATAATAAGGTTTTTTCAATGATAGACTGCAAATATCACGTTATATTAAAAGGTATTTTCAATGATACACTGCATATTACGTTATATTATAAGGTATTTTCAATGATACACTACGATACATTATAAGTTATTTTCAATTATACACTGCATATTACGTTACATTATAAGGTATTTTCAATGATACACTGCATATTACGTTATATTATAAGGTATTTTCAATGATACACAGCATATTACGTTATATTATAAGGTATTTTCAATGAATCACTGCATATTACGTTATATTATAAGGTATTTTCAATGATACACTGCGTATTACGTTATATTATAAGTTATTTTCATTGATAGACTGCATATTACCTTATATAATAAGGTATTTTCAATGATAGACTGCAAATATCACGTTATATTTATAGGTATTTTCAATGATACAACTGCATATTACGTTATATTATAAGCTATTTTCAATGATACACTGCATATTACTTTATATTATAATGTATTTTCAATGATACACTACAAATTACGTTATATTATAAGGTATTTTCAATGATACACTACAAATACGATATATTATAAAGTATTTTCAATGATACATTGCATATTACGTTATATTATAAGGTATTTTCAATGATACACTACAAATTACGATATATTATAAAGTATTCTCAATGATACACTGCATATTACGTTACATTATAAGGTATTTTCAATGATACACAGCATATTACGTTATATTATAAGGTATTTTCAATGAATCACTGCATATTACGTTATATTATAAGGTACTTTCAATGATAGACTGCATATAACGTTATGTTATAAGGTATTTTCAATGAATCACTGCATATTACGTTATATTATAAGGAATTTTAAATGATACAGTACATATTACATTACATTATAAGGTATTTTCAATGATACACTGCATATTACGTTATATTATAAGGTATTTTCAGTGATAGACTGATATTACGTTATATCAAAATGTATTTTCAATGATACACTGCATATAACATTATATTATAAGGTATTTCAATGATACACTGCATATTACGTTTATAGTATAAGGTATTTTCAATGATAGACTGTAAATATCACGTTATATTATAAGGTATTTTCAATGATACACTGCATATTACGTTATATTATAAGCTATTTTCAATGATACACTGCATATTACTTTATATTATAATATATTTTCAATGATACACTACAAATTACGTTATATTATAAGGTATTTTCAATGATACACTACAAATTACGATATATTATAAAGTATTCCTCAATGATACACTACAAATTA
>CAKAJI010000070.1:110049-302692 GCA_916610255.1 Lasioglossum lativentre
TCCTAGTGTCTCATTGAAAATACCTTATAATATAACGTAATATGCAGTGTATCATTCAAAATACCTTCTAATATGTCGTAGTTTATCATTGAAAATACCTTATAATATAACGTAATATGCAGTGTATCATTGAAAATACCTTATAATATAACGTAATATGCTGTGTATCATTGAAAATACCTTATAATATAACGTAATATGCAGTGTATCATTGAAAATACCTTATTATATAAGGTAATATGCAGTCTATCAATGAAAATAACATATAATATAACGTAATACGCAGTGTATCATTGAAAATACCTTATAATATAACGTAATATGCAGTGTATCATTGAAAATACCTTATAATATAACGTAATATGCAGTGTATCATTGAAAATACCTTATAATATAACGTGATATTTGCAGTCTATCATTGAAAATACCTTATTATATAAGGTAATATGCAGTCTATCAATGAAAATAACTTATAATATAACGTAATACGCAGTGTATCATTGAAAATACCTTATAATATAACGTAATACACAGTGTATCATTGAAAATACTTTAGAATATATCGTAATTGTAGTGTATCATTGAAAATACCTTATAATATAACGTAATATGCAATGTATCATTGAAAATACTTTATAATATATCGTAATTTGTAGTGTATCATTGAAAATACCTTATAATATAACGTAATTTGTAGTGTATCATTGAAAATATATTATAATATAAGTAAAATGCAGTGTATCATTGAAAATAGCTTATAATATAACGTAATATGCAGTGTATCATTGAAAATACCTAATAATATAACGTAATATGCAGTGTATCATTGAAAATACCTTATAATACAATGTAATTTGCAGTCTATCATTGGAAATACCGTATAATATAACGTAATATGCAGTGTATCATTGAAAATACCTTATAATATAAGGTAATATCCAGTCTATCACTGAAAATACCTTATAATATAACGTAATATGCAGTGTATCATTGAAAATACCTTATAATGTAATGTAATATGTACTGTATCATTAAAAATTCCTTATAATATAACGTAATATGCAGTGATTCATTGAAAATACCTTATAATATAACGTAATATGCTGTGTATCATTGAAAATACCTTATAATATAACGTAATATGCAGTGATTCATTGAAAATACCTTATAATATAACGTAATATGCTGTGTATCATTAAAAATACCTTATAATATAACGTAATATGCAGTGTATCATTGAAAATACCTTATAATGTATCGTAATATGCAGTGTATAATTGAAAATAACTTATAATGTATCGTAGTGTATCATTGAAAATACCTTATAATATAACGTAATATGCAGTGTATCATTGAAAATACCTTATACTATAACGTAATATACAATGTATCATTGAAAATACTTTATAATATATCGTAATTTGTAGTGTATCATTGAAAATACCTTATAATATAACGTAATTTGTAGTGTATCATTGAAAATACCTTATAATATAACGTAATTTGTAGTGTATCATTGAAAATATCTTATAATATATCGTAGTGTATCACTGAAAATACCTTATAATATAACGTAATATGCAGTGTATCATAGAAAATACCTTATACTATAACGTAATATACAGTGTATCATTGAAAATACTTTATAATATATCGTAATTTGTAGTCTATCACTGAAAATACCTTATAATATAACGTAATATGCAGTGTATCTTTGAAAATACCTTATAATATAACGTAATATGCAGTGTATCATTGAAAATACCTTATAATATAACGTGATATTTGCAGTCTATCATTGAAAATACCTTATTATATAAGGTAATATGCAGTCTATCAATGAAAATAACTTATAATATAACGTAATACGGAAGTGTATCATTGAAAATACCTTATAATATAACGTAATATACAGTGAATCATTGAAAATACTTTAGAATATATCGTAATTGTAGTGTATCATTGAAAATACCTTATAATATAACGTAATATGCAGTGTATCATTGAAAATACCTTATAATATAACGTAATATCCAGTCTATCACTGAAAATACCTTATAATATAACGTAATATGCAGTGAATCATAGAAAATACGTCATAATATATCTTAATTTGTATTGTATCATTGAAAATACCTTATAATATAACGTAATATGCAGTGTATCATTGAAAATACCTTATAATATAACGTAATATACAGTGAATCATTGAAAATACTTTAGAATATATCGTAATTGTAGTGTATCATTGAAAATACCTTATACTATAACGTAATATGCAGTGTATCATAGAAAATACCTTATACTATAACGTAATATACAGTGTATCATTGAAAATACTTTATAATATATGGTAATTTGTAGTGTATCATTGAAAATACCTTATAATATAACGTAATATGCAATGTATCATTGAAAATACTTTATAATATATCGTAATTTGTAGTGTATCATTGAAAATACCTTATAATACAATGTAATTTGCAGTCTATCATTGGAAATACCGTATAATATAACGTAATATGCAGTGTATCATTGAAAATAGCTTATAATATAAGGTAATATCCAGTCTATCACTGAAAATACCTTATAATATAACGTAATATGCAGTGTATCATTGAAAATACCTTATAATGTAATGTAATATGTACTGTATCATTAAAAATTCCTTATAATATAACGTAATATGCAGTGATTCATTGAAAATACCTTATAATATAACGTAATATGCTGTGTATCATTGAAAATACCTTATAATATAACGTAATATGCAGTGATTCATTGAAAATACCTTATAATATAACGTAATATGCTGTGTATCATTAAAAATACCTTATAATATAACGTAATATGCAGTGTATCATTGAAAATACCTTATAATGTATCGTAATATGCAGTGTATAATTGAAAATAACTTATAATGTATCGTAGTGTATCATTGAAAATACCTTATAATATAACGTAATATTCAGTGTATCATTGAAAATACCTTATACTATAACGTAATATACAATGTATCATTGAAATACTTTATAATATATCGTAATTTGTAGTGTATCATTGAAAATACCTTATAATATAACGTAATTTGTAGTGTATCATTGAAAATACCTTATAATATATCGTAATTTGTAGTGTATCATTGAAAATACCTTATAATATATCGTAGTGTATCATTGAAAATACCTTATAATATAACGTAATATGCAGTGTATCATAGAAAATACCTTATACTATAACGTAATATACAGTGTATCATTGAAAATACTTTATAATATATCGTAATTTGTAGTCTATCACTGAAAATACCTTATAATATAACGTAATATGCAGTGTATCTTTGAAAATACCTTATAATATAACGTAATATGCAGTGTATCATTGAAAATACCTTATAATATAACGTGATATTTGCAGTCTATCATTGAAAATACCTTATTATATAAGGTAATATGCAGTCTATCAATGAAAATAACTTATAATATAACGTAATACGGAAGTGTATCATTGAAAATACCTTATAATATAACGTAATATACAGTGTATCATTGAAAATACTTTAGAATATATCGTAATTGTAGTGTATCATTGAAAATACCTTATAATATAACGTAATATGCTGTGTATCATTGAAAATACCTTATAATATAACGTAATATCCAGTCTATCACTGAAAATACCTTATAATATAACGTAATATGCAGTGAATCATAGAAAATACGTCATAATATATCTTAATTTGTATTGTATCATTGAAAATACCTTATAATATAACGTAATATGCAGTGTATCATTGAAAATACCTTATAATATAACGTAATATACAGTGAATCATTGAAAATACTTTAGAATATATCGTAATTGTAGTGTATCATTGAAAATACCTTATACTATAACGTAATATGCAGTGTATCATAGAAAATACCTTATACTATAACGTAATATACAGTGTATCATTGAAAATACTTTATAATATATGGTAATTTGTAGTGTATCATTGAAAATACCTTATAATATAACGTAATTTGTAGTATCATTGAAAATATCTTATAATACATCCTAGTGTCTCATTGAAAATACCTTATAATATAACGTAATATGCAGTGTATCATTGAAAATACCTTCTAATATGTCGTAGTTTATCATTGAAAATACCTTATAATATAACGTAATATGCAGTGTATCATTGAAAATACCTTATAATATAACGTAATATGCTGTGTATCATTGAAATACATTATAATATAACGTAATATGCAGTGTATCATTGAAAATACATTATTATATAAGGTAATATGCAGTCTATCAATGAAAATAACATATAATATAACGTAATACGCAGTGTATCATTGAAAATACCTTATAATATAACGTAATATACAGTGTATCATTGAAAATACTTTAGAATATATCGTAATTGTAGTGTATCATTGAAAATACCTTATAATATAACGTAATATGCAATGTATCATTGAAAATACTTTATAATATATCGTAATTTGTAGTGTATCATTGAAAATACCTTATAATATAACGTAATATGTAGTGTATCATTGAAAATATATTATAATATAAAGTAAAATGCAGTGTATCATTGAAAATAGCTTATAATATAACGTAATATGCAGTGTATCATTGAAAATACCTAATAATATTACGTAATATGCAGTGTATCATTGAAAATACCTTATAATACAATGTAATATGCAGTCTATCATTGGAAATACCGTATAATATAACGTAATATGCAGTGTATCATTGAAAATACCTTATAATATAAGGTAATATCCAGTCTATCACTGAAAATACCTTATAATATAACGTAATATGCAGTGTATCATTGAAAATACCTTATAATATAACGTAATATGCAGTGTATCATTGAAAATACCTTATAAATATAACGTAATATGCAGTGTATCATTGAAAATACCTTATAATATAACGTGATATTTGCAGTCTATCATTGAAAATACCTTATTATATAAGGTAATATGCAGTCTATCAATGAAAATAACTTATAATATAACGTAATACGCAGTGTATCATTGAAAATACCTTATAATATAACGTAATACACAGTGTATCATTGAAAATACTTTAGAATATATCGTAATTGTAGTGTATCATTGAAAATACCTTATAATATAACGTAATATGCAATGTATCATTGAAAATACTTTATAATATATCGTAATTTGTAGTGTATCATTGAAAATACCTTATAATATAACGTAATTTGTAGTGTATCATTGAAAATATATTATAATATAAAGTAAAATGCAGTGTATCATTGAAAATAGCTTATAATATAACGTAATATGCAGTGTATCATTGAAAATACCTAATAATATTACGTAATATGCAGTGTATCATTGAAAATACCTTATAATACAATGTAATTTGCAGTCTATCATTGGAAATACCGTATAATATAACGTAATATGCAGTGTATCATTGAAAATACCTTATATTATAAGGTAATATCCAGTCTATCACTGAAAATACCTTATAATATAACGTAATATGCAGTGTATCATTGAAAATACCTTATAATGTAATGTAATATGTACTGTATCATTAAAAATTCCTTATAATATAACGTAATATGCAGTGATTCATTGAAAATAACCTTATAATATAACGTAATATACAGTGAATCATTGAAAATACTTTAGAATATATCGTAATTGTAGTGTATCATTGAAAATACCTTATACTATAACGTAATATGCAGTGTATCATAGAAAATACCTTATACTATAACGTAATATACAGTGTATCATTGAAAATACTTTATAATATATGGTAATTTGTAGTGTATCATTGAAAATACCTTATAATATAACGTAATTTGTAGTATCATTGAAAATATCTTATAATACATCCTAGTGTCTCATTGAAAATACCTTATAATATAACGTAATATGCAGTGTATCATTCAAAATACCTTCTAATATGTCGTAGTTTATCATTGAAAATACCTTATAATATAACGTAATATGCAGTGTATCATTGAAAAATACCTTATAATATAACGTAATATGCTGTGTATCATTGAAAATACATTATAATATAACGTAATATGCAGTGTATCATTGAAAATACATTATAATATAACGTAATATGCAGTCTATCAATGAAAATAACATATAATATATACGTAATACGCAGTGTATCATTGAAAATACCTTATAATATAACGTAATATACAGTGTATCATTGAAAATACTTTAGAATATATCGTAATTGTAGTGTATCATTGAAAATACCTTATAATATAACGTAATATGCAATGTATCATTGAAAATACTTTATAATATATCGTAATTTGTAGTGTATCATTGAAAATACCTTATAATATAACGTAATATGTAGTGTATCATTGAAAATATATTATAATATAAAGTAAAATGCAGTGTATCATTGAAAATAGCTTATAATATAACGTAATATGCAGTGTATCATTGAAAATACCTAATAATATTACGTAATATGCAGTGTATCATTGAAAATACCTTATAATACAATGTAATATGCAGTCTATCATTGGAAATACCGTATAATATAACGTAATATGCAGTGTATCATTGAAAATACCTTATAATATAAGGTAATATCCAGTCTATCACTGAAAATACCTTATAATATAACGTAATATGCAGTGTATCATTGAAAATACCTTATAATATAACGTAATATGCAGTGATTCATTGAAAATACCTTATAATATAACGTAATTTGCAGTGAATCATTGAAAATACCTTATAATATAACGTAATATGCAGTGTATCTTTGAAAATACCTTATAATATAATGTAATAGGCAGTGTATAATTGGAAATACATTATAATATAACGTAATGTGCAGTGTGTCATTGAAAATACCTTATAATATACTGTAATAGGCAGTGTATAATTGGAAATACCTTATAATATAACGTAATAAGCAGTGTATCATTGAAAATACCTTATAATATAACGTAATATGCAGTGTATCATTGAAAATACCTTATAATATAATGTAATATGCAGTGTATCATTGAAAATAGCTTATAATATAACGTAATATGCTGTGTATCATTGAAAATACCTTATAATATAACGTAATATGCAGTGTATCATTGAAAATACCTTATAATGTAACGTAATATGCAGTGTATCATTGAAAATATCTTATAATATAACGTAATATGCAGTGATTCATTGAAAATACCTTATAATATAACGTAATATGCTGTGTATCATTAAAAATACCTTATAATATAACGTAATATGCAGTGTATCATTGAAAATACCTTATAATGTATCGTAATATGCAGTGTATAATTGAAAATAACTTATAATGTATCGTAGTGAATCATTGAAAATACCTTATAATATAACGTAATATTCAGTGTATCATTGAAAATACCTTATACTATAACGTAATATACAGTGAATCATTGAAAATACTTTAGAATATATCGTAATTGTAGTGTATCATTGAAAATACCTTATAATATAACGTAATATGCTGTGTATCATTGAAAATACCTTATAATATAACGTAATATCCAGTCTATCACTGAAAATACCTTATAATATAACGTAATATGCAGTGAATCATAGAAAATACGTCATAATATATCTTAATTTGTATTGTATCATTGAAAATACCTTATAATATAACGTAATATGCAGTGTATCATTGAAAATACCTTATAATATAACGTAATATACAGTGAATCATTGAAAATACTTTAGAATATATCGTAATTGTAGTGTATCATTGAAAATACCTTATACTATAACGTAATATGCAGTGTATCATAGAAAATACCTTATACTATAACGTAATATACAGTGTATCATTGAAAATACTTTATAATGTATGGTAATTTGTAGTGTATCATTGAAAATACCTTATAATATAACGTAATTTGTAGTATCATTGAAAATATCTTATAATACATCCTAGTGTCTCATTGAAAATACCTTATAATATAACGTAATATGCAGTGTATCATTCAAAATACCTTCTAATATGTCGTAGTTTATCATTGAAAATACCTTATAATATAACGTAATATGCAGTGTATCATTGAAAATACCTTATAATATAACGTAATATGCAGTGTATCATTGAAAATACCTTATAATATAACGTAATATGCAGTGTATCATTGAAAATACCTTATTATATAAGGTAATATGCAGTCTATCAATGAAAATAACATATAATATAACGTAATACGCAGTGTATCATTGAAAATACCTTATAATATAACGTAATATACAGTGTATCATTGAAAATACTTTAGAATATATCGTAATTGTAGTGTATCATTGAAAATACCTTATAATATAACGTAATATGCAATGTATCATTGAAAATACTTTATAATATATCGTAATTTGTAGTGTATCATTGAAAATACCTTATAATATAACGTAATATGTAGTGTATCATTGAAATTATATTATAATATAAAGTAAAATGCAGTGTATCATTGAAAATAGCTTATAATATAACGTAATATGCAGTGTATCATTGAAAATACCTAATAATATTACGTAATATGCAGTGTATCATTGAAAATACCTTATAATACAATGTAATATGCAGTCTATCATTGGAAATACCGTATAATATAACGTAATATGCAGTGTATCATTGAAAATACCTTATAATATAAGGTAATATCCAGTCTATCACTGAAAATACCTTATAATATAACGTAATATGCAGTGTATCATTGAAAATACCTTATAATATAACGTAATATGCAGTGATTCATTGAAAATACCTTATAATATAACGTAATTTGCAGTGAATCATTGAAAATACCTTATAATATAACGTAATATGCAGTGTATCATTGAAAATACCTTATAATATAATTCCAATTATACACTGCGCGCAGTGTATAATTGGAAATACATTATAATATAACGTAATGTGCAGTGTGTCATTGAAAATACCTTATAATATACTGTAATAGGCAGTGTATAATTGGAAATACCTTATAATATAACGTAATAAGCAGTGTATCATTGAAAATACCTTATAATATAACGTAATATGCAGTGTATCATTGAAAATACCTTATAATATAATGTAATATGCAGTGTATCATTGAAAATAGCTTATAATATAACGTAATATGCTGTGTATCATTGAAAATACCTTATAATATAACGTAATATGCAGTGTATCATTGAAAATACCTTATAATGTAACGTAATATGCAGTGTATCATTGAAACTATCTTATAATATATCGTAGTGTATCATTGAAAATACCTTATAATATAACGTAATATGCAGTGTATCATAGAAAATACGTCATAATATATCTTAATTTGTATTGTATCATTGAAAATACCTTATAATATAACGTAATATGCAGTGTATCATTGAAAATACCTTATAATATAACGTAATATACAGTGAATCATTGAAAATACTTTAGAATATATCGTAATTGTAGTGTATCATTGAAAATACCTTATACTATAACGTAATATGCAATGTATCATAGAAAATACCTTATACTATAACGTAATATACAGTGTATCATTGAAAATACTTTATAATATATCGTAATTTGTAGTGTATCATTGAAAATACTTTATAATATAACGTAATTTGTAGTATCATTGAAAATATCTTATAATATATCGTAGTGTATCATTGAAAATACCTTATAATATAACGTAATATGCAGTGTATCTTTGAAAATACCTTATAATATAACGTAATAGGCAGTGTATAATTGGAAATACATTATAATATAACGTAATTTGCAGTGAATCATTGAAAATAACTTATAATATAACGTAATATGCAATGTATCATTGAAAATACATTATAATATAACGTAATATGCAGTGTATCATTGAAAATACCTTATAATATAATGTAATATGCAGTGTATCATTGAAAATACCTTATAATATAACGTAATTTGCAGTGAATCATTGAAAATACCTTATAATATAACGTAATAGGCAGTGTATAATTGGAAATACATTATAATATAACGTAATTTGCAGTGAATCATTGAAAATAACTTATAATATAACGTAATATGCAATGTATCATTGAAAATACATTATAATATAACGTAATATGCAGTGTATCATTGAAAATACCTTATAATATAACGTAATATGCAGTGTATCATTGAAAATACCTTATAATATAACGTAATATACAGTGAATCATTGAAAATACTTTAGAATATATCGTAATTGTAGTGTATCATTGAAAATACCTTATACTATAACGTAATATGCAGTGTATCATAGAAAATACCTTATACTATAACGTAATATACAGTGTATCATTGAAAATACTTTATAATATATGGTAATTTGTAGTGTATCATTGAAAATACCTTATAATATAACGTAATTTGTAGTATCATTGAAAATATCTTATAATACATCCTAGTGTCTCATTGAAAATACCTTATAATATAACGTAATATGCAGTGTATCATTCAAAATACCTTCTAATATGTCGTAGTTTATCATTGAAAATACCTTATAATATAACGTAATATGCAGTGTATCATTGAAAATACCTTATAATATAACGTAATATGCTGTGTATCATTGAAAATACCTTATAATATAACGTAATATGCAGTGTATCATTGAAAATACCTTATTATATAAGGTAATATGCAGTCTATCAATGAAAATAACATATAATATAACGTAATACGCAGTGTATCATTGAAAATACCTTATAATATAACGTAATATGCAGTGTATCATTGAAAATACCTTATAATATAACGTAATATGCAGTGTATCATTGAAAATACCTTATAATATAACGTGATATTTGCAGTCTATCATTGAAAATACCTTATTATATAAGGTAATATGCAGTCTATCAATGAAAATAACTTATAATATAACGTAATACGCAGTGTATCATTGAAAATACCTTATAATATAACGTAATATACAGTGTATCATTGAAAATACTTTAGAATATATCGTAATTGTAGTGTATCATTGAAAATACCTTATAATATAACGTAATATGCAATGTATCATTGAAAATACTTTATAATATATCGTAATTTGTAGTGTATCATTGAAAATACCTTATAATATAACGTAATTTGTAGTGTATCATTGAAAATATATTATAATATAAAGTAAAATGCAGTGTATCATTGAAAATAGCTTATAATATAACGTAATATGCAGTGTATCATTGAAAATACCTAATAATATTACGTAATATGCAGTGTATCATTGAAAATACCTTATAATACAATGTAATTTGCAGTCTATCATTGGAAATACCGTATAATATAACGTAATATGCAGTGTATCATTGAAAATACCTTATAATATAAGGTAATATCCAGTCTATCACTGAAAATACCTTATAATATAACGTAATATGCAGTGTATCATTGAAAATACCTTATAATGTAATGTAATATGTACTGTATCATTAAAAATTCCTTATAATATAACGTAATATGCAGTGATTCATTGAAAATACCTTATAATATAACGTAATATGCTGTGTATCATTGAAAATACCTTATAATATAACGTAATATGCAGTGATTCATTGAAAATACCTTATAATATAACGTAATATGCTGTGTATCATTAAAAATACCTTATAATATAACGTAATATGCAGTGTATCATTGAAAATACCTTATAATATATCGTAATATGCAGTGTATAATTGAAAATAACTTATAATGTATCGTAGTGTATCATTGAAAATACCTTATAATATAACGTAATATTCAGTGTATCATTGAAAATACCTTATACTATAACGTAATATACAATGTATCATTGAAAATACTTTATAATATATCGTAATTTGTAGTGTATCATTGAAAATACCTTATAATATAACGTAATTTGTAGTGTATCATTGAAAATACCTTATAATATAACGTAATTTGTAGTGTATCATTGAAAATATCTTATAATATATCGTAGTGTATCATTGAAAATACCTTATAATATAACGTAATATGCAGTGTATCATAGAAAATACCTTATACTATAACGTAATATACAGTGTATCATTGAAAATACTTTATAATATATCGTAATTTGTAGTCTATCACTGAAAATACCTTATAATATAACGTAATATGCAGTGTATCTTTGAAAATACCTTATAATATAACGTAATATGCAGTGTATCATTGAAAATACCTTATAATATAACGTGATATTTGCAGTCTATCATTGAAAATACCTTATTATATAAGGTAATATGCAGTCTATCAATGAAAATAACTTATAATATAACGTAATACGGAAGTGTATCATTGAAAATACCTTATAATATAACGTAATATACAGTGTATCATTGAAAATACTTTAGAATATATCGTAATTGTAGTGTATCATTGAAAATACCTTATAATATAACGTAATATGCTGTGTATCATTGAAAATACCTTATAATATAACGTAATATCCAGTCTATCACTGAAAATACCTTATAATATAACGTAATATGCAGTGAATCATAGAAAATACGTCATAATATATCTTAATTTGTATTGTATCATTGAAAATACCTTATAATATAACGTAATATGCAGTGTATCATTGAAAATACCTTATAATATAACGTAATATACAGTGAATCATTGAAAATACTTTAGAATATATCGTAATTGTAGTGTATCATTGAAAATACCTTATACTATAACGTAATATGCAGTGTATCATAGAAAATACCTTATACTATAACGTAATATACAGTGTATCATTGAAAATACTTTATAATATATGGTAATTTGTAGTGTATCATTGAAAATACCTTATAATATAACGTAATATGCAATGTATCATTGAAAATACTTTATAATATATCGTAATTTGTAGTGTATCATTGAAAATACCTTATAATACAATGTAATATGCAGTCTATCATTGGAAATACCGTATAATATAACGTAATATGCAGTGTATCATTGAAAATAGCTTATAATATAAGGTAATATCCAGTCTATCACTGAAAATACCTTATAATATAACGTAATATGCAGTGTATCATTGAAAATACCTTATAATGTAATGTAATATGTACTGTATCATTAAAAATTCCTTATAATATAACGTAATATGCAGTGATTCATTGAAAATACCTTATAATATAACGTAATATGCTGTGTATCATTGAAAATACCTTATAATATAACGTAATATGCAGTGATTCATTGAAAATACCTTATAATATAACGTAATATGCTGTGTATCATTAAAAATACCTTATAATATAACGTAATATGCAGTGTATCATTGAAAATACCTTATAATGTATCGTAATATGCAGTGTATAATTGAAAATAACTTATAATGTATCGTAGTGTATCATTGAAAATACCTTATAATATAACGTAATATTCAGTGTATCATTGAAAATACCTTATACTATAACGTAATATACAATGTATCATTGAAAATACTTTATAATATATCGTAATTTGTAGTGTATCATTGAAAATACCTTATAATATAACGTAATTTGTAGTGTATCATTGAAAATACCTTATAATATAACGTAATTTGTAGTGTATCATTGAAAATATCTTATAATATATCGTAGTGTATCATTGAAAATACCTTATAATATAACGTAATATGCAGTGTATCATAGAAAATACCTTATACTATAACGTAATATACAGTGTATCATTGAAAATACTTTATAATATATCGTAATTTGTAGTCTATCACTGAAAATACCTTATAATATAACGTAATATGCAGTGTATCTTTGAAAATACCTTATAATATAACGTAATATGCAGTGTATCATTGAAAATACCTTATAATATAACGTGATATTTGCAGTCTATCATTGAAAATACCTTATTATATAAGGTAATATGCAGTCTATCAATGAAAATAACTTATAATATAACGTAATACGGAAGTGTATCATTGAAAATACCTTATAATATAACGTAATATACAGTGAATCATTGAAAATACTTTAGAATATATCGTAATTGTAGTGTATCATTGAAAATACCTTATAATATAACGTAATATGCAGTGTATCATTGAAAATACCTTATAATATAACGTAATATCCAGTCTATCACTGAAAATACCTTATAATATAACGTAATATGCAGTGAATCATAGAAAATACGTCATAATATATCTTAATTTGTATTGTATCATTGAAAATACCTTATAATATAACGTAATATGCAGTGTATCATTGAAAATACCTTATAATATAACGTAATATACAGTGAATCATTGAAAATACTTTAGAATATATCGTAATTGTAGTGTATCATTGAAAATACCTTATACTATAACGTAATATGCAGTGTATCATAGAAAATACCTTATACTATAACGTAATATACAGTGTATCATTGAAAATACTTTATAATATATGGTAATTTGTAGTGTATCATTGAAAATACCTTATAATATAACGTAATTTGTAGTATCATTGAAAATATCTTATAATACATCCTAGTGTCTCATTGAAAATACCTTATAATATAACGTAATATGCAGTGTATCATTCAAAATACCTTCTAATATGTCGTAGTTTATCATTGAAAATACCTTATAATATAACGTAATATGCAGTGTATCATTGAAAATACCTTATAATATAACGTAATATGCTGTGTATCATTGAAAATACATTATAATATAACGTAATATGCAGTGTATCATTGAAAATACATTATTATATAAGGTAATATGCAGTCTATCAATGAAAATAACATATAATATAACGTAATACGCAGTGTATCATTGAAAATACCTTATAATATAACGTAATATACAGTGTATCATTGAAAATACTTTAGAATATATCGTAATTGTAGTGTATCATTGAAAATACCTTATAATATAACGTAATATGCAATGTATCATTGAAAATACTTTATAATATATCGTAATTTGTAGTGTATCATTGAAAATACCTTATAATATAACGTAATATGTAGTGTATCATTGAAAATATATTATAATATAAAGTAAAATGCAGTGTATCATTGAAAATAGCTTATAATATAACGTAATATGCAGTGTATCATTGAAAATACCTAATAATATTACGTAATATGCAGTGTATCATTGAAAATACCTTATAATACAATGTAATATGCAGTCTATCATTGGAAATACCGTATAATATAACGTAATATGCAGTGTATCATTGAAAATACCTTATAATATAAGGTAATATCCAGTCTATCACTGAAAATACCTTATAATATAACGTAATATGCAGTGTATCATTGAAAATACCTTATAATATAACGTAATATGCAGTGTATCATTGAAAATACCTTATAATATAACGTAATATGCAGTGTATCATTGAAAATACCTTATAATATAACGTGATATTTGCAGTCTATCATTGAAAATACCTTATTATATAAGGTAATATGCAGTCTATCAATGAAAATAACTTATAATATAACGTAATACGCAGTGTATCATTGAAAATACCTTATAATATAACGTAATACACAGTGTATCATTGAAAATACTTTAGAATATATCGTAATTGTAGTGTATCATTGAAAATACCTTATAATATAACGTAATATGCAATGTATCATTGAAAATACTTTATAATATATCGTAATTTGTAGTGTATCATTGAAAATACCTTATAATATAACGTAATTTGTAGTGTATCATTGAAAATATATTATAATATAAAGTAAAATGCAGTGTATCATTGAAAATAGCTTATAATATAACGTAATATGCAGTGTATCATTGAAAATACCTAATAATATTACGTAATATGCAGTGTATCATTGAAAATACCTTATAATACAATGTAATTTGCAGTCTATCATTGGAAATACCGTATAATATAACGTAATATGCAGTGTATCATTGAAAATACCTTATAATATAAGGTAATATCCAGTCTATCACTGAAAATACCTTATAATATAACGTAATATGCAGTGTATCATTGAAAATACCTTATAATGTAATGTAATATGTACTGTATCATTAAAAATTCCTTATAATATAACGTAATATGCAGTGATTCATTGAAAATACCTTATAATATAACGTAATATACAGTGAATCATTGAAAATACTTTAGAATATATCGTAATTGTAGTGTATCATTGAAAATACCTTATACTATAACGTAATATGCAGTGTATCATAGAAAATACCTTATACTATAACGTAATATACAGTGTATCATTGAAAATACTTTATAATATATGGTAATTTGTAGTGTATCATTGAAAATACCTTATAATATAACGTAATTTGTAGTATCATTGAAAATATCTTATAATACATCCTAGTGTCTCATTGAAAATACCTTATAATATAACGTAATATGCAGTGTATCATTCAAAATACCTTCTAATATGTCGTAGTTTATCATTGAAAATACCTTATAATATAACGTAATATGCAGTGTATCATTGAAAATACCTTATAATATAACGTAATATGCTGTGTATCATTGAAAATACATTATAATATAACGTAATATGCAGTGTATCATTGAAAATACATTATTATATAAGGTAATATGCAGTCTATCAATGAAAATAACATATAATATAACGTAATACGCAGTGTATCATTGAAAATACCTTATAATATAACGTAATATACAGTGTATCATTGAAAATACTTTAGAATATATCGTAATTGTAGTGTATCATTGAAAATACCTTATAATATAACGTAATATGCAATGTATCATTGAAAATACTTTATAATATATCGTAATTTGTAGTGTATCATTGAAAATACCTTATAATATAACGTAATATGTAGTGTATCATTGAAAATATATTATAATATAAAGTAAAATGCAGTGTATCATTGAAAATAGCTTATAATATAACGTAATATGCAGTGTATCATTGAAAATACCTAATAATATTACGTAATATGCAGTGTATCATTGAAAATACCTTATAATACAATGTAATATGCAGTCTATCATTGGAAATACCGTATAATATAACGTAATATGCAGTGTATCATTGAAAATACCTTATAATATAACGTAATATCCAGTCTATCACTGAAAATACCTTATAATATAACGTAATATGCAGTGTATCATTGAAAATACCTTATAATATAACGTAATATGCAGTGATTCATTGAAAATACCTTATAATATAACGTAATTTGCAGTGAATCATTGAAAATACCTTATAATATAACGTAATATGCAGTGTATCTTTGAAAATACCTTATAATATAATGTAATAGGCAGTGTATAATTGGAAATACATTATAATATAACGTAATGTGCAGTGTGTCATTGAAAATACCTTATAATATACTGTAATAGGCAGTGTATAATTGGAAATACCTTATAATATAACGTAATAAGCAGTGTATCATTGAAAATACATTATAATATAACGTAATATGCAGTGTATCATTGAAAATACCTTATAATATAATGTAATATGCAGTGTATCATTGAAAATAGCTTATAATATAACGTAATATGCTGTGTATCATTGAAAATACCTTATAATATAACGTAATATGCAGTGTATCATTGAAAATACCTTATAATGTAACGTAATATGCAGTGTATCATTGAAAATATCTTATAATATAACGTAATATGCAGTGATTCATTGAAAATACCTTATAATATAACGTAATATGCTGTGTATCATTAAAAATACCTTATAATATAACGTAATATGCAGTGTATCATTGAAAATACCTTATAATGTATCGTAATATGCAGTGTATAATTGAAAATAACTTATAATGTATCGTAGTGTATCATTGAAAATACCTTATAATATAACGTAATATTCAGTGTATCATTGAAAATACCTTATACTATAACGTAATATACAGTGAATCATTGAAAATACTTTAGAATATATCGTAATTGTAGTGTATCATTGAAAATACCTTATAATATAACGTAATATGCTGTGTATCATTGAAAATACCTTATAATATAACGTAATATCCAGTCTATCACTGAAAATACCTTATAATATAACGTAATATGCAGTGAATCATAGAAAATACGTCATAATATATCTTAATTTGTATTGTATCATTGAAAATACCTTATAATATAACGTAATATGCAGTGTATCATTGAAAATACCTTATAATATAACGTAATATACAGTGAATCATTGAAAATACTTTAGAATATATCGTAATTGTAGTGTATCATTGAAAATACCTTATACTATAACGTAATATGCAGTGTATCATAGAAAATACCTTATACTATAACGTAATATACAGTGTATCATTGAAAATACTTTATAATGTATGGTAATTTGTAGTGTATCATTGAAAATACCTTATAATATAACGTAATTTGTAGTATCATTGAAAATATCTTATAATACATCCTAGTGTCTCATTGAAAATACCTTATAATATAACGTAATATGCAGTGTATCATTCAAAATACCTTCTAATATGTCGTAGTTTATCATTGAAAATACCTTATAATATAACGTAATATGCAGTGTATCATTGAAAATACCTTATAATATAACGTAATATGCTGTGTATCATTGAAAATACATTATAATATAACGTAATATGCAGTGTATCATTGAAAATACCTTATTATATAAGGTAATATGCAGTCTATCAATGAAAATAACATATAATATAACGTAATACGCAGTGTATCATTGAAAATACCTTATAATATAACGTAATATACAGTGTATCATTGAAAATACTTTAGAATATATCGTAATTGTAGTGTATCATTGAAAATACCTTATAATATAACGTAATATGCAATGTATCATTGAAAATACTTTATAATATATCGTAATTTGTAGTGTATCATTGAAAATACCTTATAATATAACGTAATATGTAGTGTATCATTGAAATTATATTATAATATAAAGTAAAATGCAGTGTATCATTGAAAATAGCTTATAATATAACGTAATATGCAGTGTATCATTGAAAATACCTAATAATATTACGTAATATGCAGTGTATCATTGAAAATACCTTATAATACAATGTAATATGCAGTCTATCATTGGAAATACCGTATAATATAACGTAATATGCAGTGTATCATTGAAAATACCTTATAATATAAGGTAATATCCAGTCTATCACTGAAAATACCTTATAATATAACGTAATATGCAGTGTATCATTGAAAATACCTTATAATATAACGTAATATGCAGTGATTCATTGAAAATACCTTATAATATAACGTAATATGCAGTGTATCATTGAAAATACCTTATAATATAACGTAATATGCAGTGTATCATTGAAAATACCTTATAATATAATGTAATAGGCAGTGTATAATTGGAAATACATTATAATATAACGTAATGTGCAGTGTGTCATTGAAAATACCTTATAATATACTGTAATAGGCAGTGTATAATTGGAAATACCTTATAATATAACGTAATAAGCAGTGTATCATTGAAAATACATTATAATATAACGTAATATGCAGTGTATCATTGAAAATACCTTATAATATAATGTAATATGCAGTGTATCATTGAAAATAGCTTATAATATAACGTAATATGCTGTGTATCATTGAAAATACCTTATAATATAACGTAATATGCAGTGTATCATTGAAAATACCTTATAATGTAACGTAATATGCAGTGTATCATTGAAACTATCTTATAATATATCGTAGTGTATCATTGAAAATACCTTATAATATAACGTAATATGCAGTGTATCATAGAAAATACGTCATAATATATCTTAATTTGTATTGTATCATTGAAAATACCTTATAATATAACGTAATATGCAGTGTATCATTGAAAATACCTTATAATATAACGTAATATACAGTGAATCATTGAAAATACTTTAGAATATATCGTAATTGTAGTGTATCATTGAAAATACCTTATACTATAACGTAATATGCAATGTATCATAGAAAATACCTTATACTATAACGTAATATACAGTGTATCATTGAAAATACTTTATAATATATCGTAATTTGTAGTGTATCATTGAAAATACTTTATAATATAACGTAATTTGTAGTATCATTGAAAATATCTTATAATATATCGTAGTGTATCATTGAAAATACCTTATAATATAACGTAATATGCAGTGTATCTTTGAAAATACCTTATAATATAACGTAATAGGCAGTGTATAATTGGAAATACATTATAATATAACGTAATTTGCAGTGAATCATTGAAAATAACTTATAATATAACGTAATATGCAATGTATCATTGAAAATACATTATAATATAACGTAATATGCAGTGTATCATTGAAAATACCTTATAATATAATGTAATATGCAGTGTATCATTGAAAATACCTTATAATATAACGTAATTTGCAGTGAATCATTGAAAATACCTTATAATATAACGTAATATGCAGTGTATCTTTGAAAATACCTTATAATATAATGTAATAGGCAGTGTATAATTGGAAATACATTATAATATAACGTAATGTGCAGTGTGTCATTGAAAATACCTTATAATATACTGTAATAGGCAGTGTATAATTGGAAATACCTTATAATATAACGTAATAAGCAGTGTATCATTGAAAATACATTATAATATAACGTAATATGCAGTGTATCATTGAAAATACCTTATAATATAATGTAATATGCAGTGTATCATTGAAAATAGCTTATAATATAACGTAATATGCTGTGTATCATTGAAAATACCTTATAATATAACGTAATATGCAGTGTATCATTGAAAATACCTTATAATGTAACGTAATATGCAGTGTATCATTGAAACTATCTTATAATATATCGTAGTGTATCATTGAAAATACCTTATAATATAACGTAATATGCAGTGTATCATAGAAAATACGTCATAATATATCTTAATTTGTATTGTATCATTGAAAATACCTTATAATATAACGTAATATGCAGTGTATCATTGAAAATACCTTATAATATAACGTAATATACAGTGAATCATTGAAAATACTTTAGAATATATCGTAATTGTAGTGTATCATTGAAAATACCTTATACTATAACGTAATATGCAATGTATCATAGAAAATACCTTATACTATAACGTAATATACAGTGTATCATTGAAAATACTTTATAATATATCGTAATTTGTAGTGTATCATTGAAAATACCTTATAATATAACGTAATTTGTAGTATCATTGAAAATATCTTATAATATATCGTAGTGTATCATTGAAAATACCTTATAATATAACGTAATATGCAGTGTATCTTTGAAAATACCTTATAATATAACGTAATAGGCAGTGTATAATTGGAAATACATTATAATATAACGTAATTTGCAGTGAATCATTGAAAATAACTTATAATATAACGTAATATGCAATGTATCATTGAAAATACATTATAATATAACGTAATATGCAGTGTATCATTGAAAATACCTTATAATATAATGTAATATGCAGTGTATCATTGAAAATAGCTTATAATATAACGTAATATGCTGTGTATCATTGAAAATACCTTATAATATAACGTAATATGCAGTGTATCATTGAAAATACCTTATAATGTAACGTAATATGCAGTGTATCATTGAAAATATCTTATATTATATCGTAGTGTATCATTGAAAATACCTTATAATATAACGTAATATGCAGTGTATCTTTGAAAATACGTCATAATATATCTTAATTTGTATTGTATCATTGAAAATACCTTATAATATAACGTAATATGCAGTGTATCATTGAAAATACCTTATACTATAACGTAATATACAGTGTATCATTGAAAATACTTTATAATATATCGTAATTTGTAGTGTATCATTGAAAATACCATATAATATAACGTAATTTGTAGTATCATTGAAAATATCTTATAATATATCGTAGTGTATCATTGAAAATACCTTATAATATAACGTAATATGCAGTGTATCATAGAAAATACCTTATACTATAACGTAATATACAGTGTATCATTGAAAATACCTTATAATGTAATGTAATATGTACTGTATCATTAAAAATTCCTTATAATATAACGTAATATGCAGTGATTCATTGAAAATACCTTATAATATAACGTAATATGCTGTGTATCATTGAAAATACCTTACAATATAACGTAATATGCAGTGATTCATTGAAAATACCTTATAATATAACGTAATATGCTGTGTATCATTAAAAATACCTTATAATATAACGTAATATGCAGTGTATCATTGAAAATACCTTATAATGTAACGTAATATGCAGTGTATAATTGAAAATAACTTATAATGTATCGTAGTGTATCATTGAAAATACCTTATAATATAACGTAATATTCAGTGTATCATAGAAAATACCTTATACTATAACGTAATATACAGTGTATCATTGAAAATACTTTATAATATATCGTAATTTGTAGTCTATCATTGAAAATACCTTATAATATAACGTAATATGCAGTGTATCTTTGAAAATACATTATAATATAACGTAATAGGCAGTGTATAATTGGAAATACATTATAATATAACGTAATATGCTGTGTATCATTGAAAATACCTTATAATATAACGTAATATGCTGTGTATCATTGAAAATACCTTATAATATAACGTAATATGCAGTGTATCATTGAAAATACCTTATAATGTAACGTAATATGCAGTGTATCATTGAAACTATCTTATAATATATCGTAGTGTATCATTGAAAATACCTTATAATATAACGTAATATGCAGTGTATCATAGAAAATACGTCATAATATATCTTAATTTGTATTGTATCATTGAAAATACCTTATAATATAACGTAATATGCAGTGCATCATTGAAAATACCTTATAATATAACGTAATATACAGTGAATCATTGAAAATACTTTAGAATATATCGTAATTGTAGTGTATCATTGAAAATACCTTATACTATAACGTAATATGCAATGTATCATAGAAAATACCTTATACTATAACGTAATATACAGTGTATCATTGAAAATACTTTATAATATATCGTAATTTGTAGTGTATCATTGAAAATACTTTATAATATAACGTAATTTGTAGTATCATTGAAAATATCTTATAATATATCGTAGTGTATCATTGAAAATACCTTATAATATAACGTAATATGCAGTGTATCTATGAAAATACCTTATAATATAACGTAATAGGCAGTGTATAATTGGAAATACATTATAATATAACGTAATTTGCAGTGAATCATTGAAAATAACTTATAATATAACGTAATATGCAATGTATCATTGAAAATACATTATAATATAACGTAATATGCAGTGTATCATTGAAAATACCTTATAATATAATGTAATATGCAGTGTATCATTGAAAATAGCTTATAATATAACGTAATATGCTGTGTATCATTGAAAATACCTTATAATATAACGTAATATGCAGTGTATCATTGAAAATACCTTATAATGTAACGTAATATGCAGTGTATCATTGAAAATATCTTATATTATATCGTAGTGTATCATTGAAAATACCTTATAATATAACGTAATATGCAGTGTATCTTTGAAAATACGTCATAATATATCTTAATTTGTATTGTATCATTGAAAATACCTTATAATATAACGTAATATGCAGTGTATCATTGAAAATACCTTATAATATAACGTAATATACAGTGAATCATTGAAAATACTTTAGAATATATCGTAATTGTAGTGTATCATTGAAAATACCTTATACTATAACGTAATATGCAGTGTATCATAGAAAATACCTTATACTATAACGTAATATACAGTGTATCATTGAAAATACTTTATAATATATCGTAATTTGTAGTGTATCATTGAAAATACCATATAATATAACGTAATTTGTAGTATCATTGAAAATATCTTATAATATATCGTAGTGTATCATTGAAAATACCTTATAATATAACGTAATATGCAGTGTATCATAGAAAATACCTTATACTATAACGTAATATACAGTGTATCATTGAAAATACCTTATAATGTAATGTAATATGTACTGTATCATTAAAAATTCCTTATAATATAACGTAATATGCAGTGATTCATTGAAAATACCTTATAATATAACGTAATATGCTGTGTATCATTGAAAATACCTTACAATATAACGTAATATGCAGTGATTCATTGAAAATACCTTATAATATAACGTAATATGCTGTGTATCATTAAAAATACCTTATAATATAACGTAATATGCAGTGTATCATTGAAAATACCTTATAATGTAACGTAATATGCAGTGTATAATTGAAAATAACTTATAATGTATCGTAGTGTATCATTGAAAATACCTTATAATATAACGTAATATTCAGTGTATCATAGAAAATACCTTATACTATAACGTAATATACAGTGTATCATTGAAAATACTTTATAATATATCGTAATTTGTAGTCTATCATTGAAAATACCTTATAATATAACGTAATATGCAGTGTATCTTTGAAAATACATTATAATATAACGTAATAGGCAGTGTATAATTGGAAATACATTATAATATAACGTAATATGCTGTGTATCATTGAAAATACCTTATAATATAACGTAATATGCAGTGATTCATTGAAAATACCTTATAATATAACGTAATATGCTGTGTATCATTGAAAATACCTTATAATATAACGTAATATACAGTGTATCATTGAAAATACTTTAGAATATATCGTAATTGTAGTGTATCATTGAAAATAGCTTATAATATAACGTAATATGCAATGTATCATTGAAAATACCTTATAATATAACGTAATATGCAGTGTATCATTGAAAATACCTTATAATGTAATGTAATATGTACTGTATCATTTAAAATTCCTTATAATATAACGTAATATGCAGTGATTCATTGAAAATACCTTATAATATAACGTAATATGCTGTGTATCATTGAAAATACCTTATAATATAACGTAATATGCAGTGATTCATTGAAAATACCTTATAATATAACGTAATATGCTGTGTATCATTGAAAATACCTTATAATATAACGTAATATGCAGTGTATCATTGAAAATACCTTATAATATAACGTAATAGGCAGTGTATAATTGGAAATACATTATAATATAACGTAATTTGCAGTGAATCATTGAAAATAACTTATAATATAACGTAATATGCAGTGTATCATTGAAAATACCTTATAATGTAATGTAATATGTACTGTATCAATTAAAATTCTTTATAATATAACGTAATATGCAGTGATTCATTGAAAATACCTTATAATATAACGTAATATGCTGTGTATCATTGAAAATACCGTATAATATAACGTAATATGCAGTGATTCATTGAAAATACCTTATAATATTACGTAATATGCTGTGTATCATTGAAAATACCTTATAATATAACGTAATATGCAGTGTATCATTGAAAATACCTTATAACGTAACGTAATATGCAGTGTATAATTGAAAATAACTTATAATGTATCGTAGTGTATCATTGAAAATACCTTATAATATAATGTTATATGCAGTGTATCATTGAAAATACATTTTAATATAACGTAATATGCAGTGTATCATTGAAAATACCTTATAATATAACGTAATATTCAGTGTATCATTGAAAATAGCTTATAATATAACGTAATATGCAGTGTATCATCAAAAATACCTTATAATATAACGTGATATTTGCAGTCTATCATTGAAAATACCTTATTATATAAGGTAATATGCAGTCTATCAATGAAAATAACTTATAATATAACGTAATACGCAGTGTATCATTGAAAATACCTTATAATATAACGTAATATACAGTGTATTATTGAAAATACTTTAGAATATATCGTAATTGTAGTGTATCATTGAAAATACCTTATAATATAACGTAATATGCTGTGTATCATTAAAAATACCTTATAATATAACGTAATATGCAGTGTATCATTGAAAATACCTTATAATGTATCGTAATATGCAGTGTATAATTGAAAATAACTTATAATGTATCGTAGTGTATCATTGAAAATACCTTATAATATAACGTAATATTCAGTGTATCATTGAAAATACCTTATACTATAACGTAATATACAGTGTATCATTGAAAATACTTTATAATATATCGTAATTTGTAGTGTATCATTGAAAATACCTTATAATATAACGTAATTTGTAGTGTATCATTGAAAATATCTTATAATATATCGTAGTGTATCATTGAAAATACCTTATAATATAACGTAATATGCAGTGTATCATAGAAAATACCTTATACTATAACGTAATATACAGTGTATCATTGAAAATACTTTATAATATATCGTAATTTGTAGTCTATCATTGAAAATACCTTATAATATAACGTAATATGCAGTGTATCTTTGAAAATACCTTATAATATAACGTAATAGGCAGTGTATAATTGGAAATACATTATAATATAACGTAATTTGCAGTGAATCATTGAAAATAACTTATAATATAACGTAATATGTAGTGTATCATTGAAAATATATTATAATATAAAGTAAAATGCAGTGTATCATTGAAAATAGCTTATAATATAACGTAATATGCAGTGTATCATTGAAAATACCTAATAATATTACGTAATATGCAGTGTATCATTGAAAATACCTTATAATACAATGTAATATGCAGTCTATCATTGGAAATACCGTATAATATAACGTAATATGCAGTGTATCATTGAAAATACCTTATAATATAAGGTAATATCCAGTCTATCACTGAAAATACCTTATAATATAACGTAATATGCAGTGTATCATTGAAAATACCTTATAATATAACGTAATATGCAGTGATTCATTGAAAATACCTTATAATATAACGTAATTTGCAGTGAATCATTGAAAATACCTTATAATATAACGTAATATGCAGTGTATCTTTGAAAATACCTTATAATATAATGTAATAGGCAGTGTATAATTGGAAATACATTATAATATAACGTAATGTGCAGTGTGTCATTGAAAATACCTTACAATATACTGTAATAGGCAGTGTATAATTGGAAATACCTTATAATATAACGTAATATGCAGTGTATCATTGAAAATACCTTATAATATAATGTAATATGCAGTGTATCATTGAAAATAGCTTATAATATAACGTAATATGCTGTGTATCATTGAAAATACCTTATAATATAACGTAATATGCAGTGTATCATTGAAAATACCTTATAATGTAACGTAATATGCAGTGTATCATTGAAAATATCTTATAATATATCGTAGTGTATCATTGAAAATACCTTATAATATAACGTAATATGCAGTGTATCATAGAAAATACGTCATAATATATCTTAATTTGTATTGTATCATTGAAAATACCTTATAATATAACGTAATATGCAGTGTATCATTGAAAATACCTTATAATATAACGTAATATACAGTGAATCATTGAAAATACTTTAGAATATATCGTAATTGTAGTGTATCATTGAAAATACCTTATACTATAACGTAATATGCAATGTATCATAGAAAATACCTTATACTATAACGTAATATACAGTGTATCATTGAAAATACTTTATAATATAACGTAATTTGTAGTGTATCATTGAAAATACCTTATAATATAACGTAATTTGTAGTATCATTGAAAATATCTTATAATATATCGTAGTGTATCATTGAAAATACCTTATAATATAACGTAATATGCAGTGTATCATAGAAAATACCTTATACTATAACGTAATATACAGTGTATCATTGAAAATACTTTATAATATATCGTAATTTGTAGTCTATCATTGAAAATACCTTATAATATAACGTAATATGCAGTGTATCTTTGAAAATACCTTATAATATAACGTAATAGGCAGTGTATAATTGGAAATACATTATAATATAACGTAATTTGCAGTGAATCATTGAAAATAACTTATAATATAACGTAATATGCAGTGTATCATTGAAAATTCCTTATAATATAACGTAATATGTAGTGTATCATTGAAAATACCTTATAATATAACATAATATGCAGTGTATCATTGAAAATACCTTATACTATAACGTAATATGCAGTGTATCATTGAAAATACCTTATAATATAATGTTATATGCAGTGTATCATTGAAAATACATATTGATATAACGTAATATCCAGTCTATCACTGAAAATACCTTATAATATAACGTAATATGCAGTGTATCATTGAAAATACCTTATAATGTAATGTAATATGTACTGTATCATTTAAAATTCCTTATAATATAACGTAATATGCAGTGATTCATTGAAAATACCTTATAACATAACGTTATATGCAGTCTATCATTGAAAATACCTTATACTATAACGTAATATGCTGTGTATCATTGAAAATACCTTATAATATAACGTAATATGCAGTGTATCATTGAAAATACTTTATAATATATCGTAATTTGTAGTCTATCATTGAAAATACCTTATAATATAACGTAATATGCAGTGTATCTTTGAAAATACCTTATAATATAACGTAATATGCTGTGTATCATTGAAAATACATTATAATATAACGTAATATGCAGTGTATCATTGAAAATACCTTATTATATAAGGTAATATGCAGTCTATCAATGAAAATAACATATAATATAACGTAATATCCAGTCTATCACTGAAAATACCTTATAATGTAACGTAATATGCAGTGAATCATAGAAAATACGTCATAATATATCTTAATTTGTATTGTATCATTGAAAATACCTTATAATATAACGTAATATGCAGTGTATCATTGAAAATACCTTATAATATAACGTAATATACAGTGAATCATTGAAAATACTTTAGAATATATCGTAATTGTAGTGTATCATTGAAAATACATTATACTATAACGTAATATGCAGTGTATCATAGAAAATACCTTATACTATAACGTAATATACAGTGTATCATTGAAAATACTTTATAATATATCGTAATTTGTAGTGTATCATTGAAAATACCTTATAATATAACGTAATTTGTAGTATCATTGAAAATATCTTATAATACATCCTAGTGTCTCATTGAAAATACCTTATAATATAACGTAATATGCAGTGTATCATTCAAAATACCTTCTAATATGTCGTAGTTTATCATTGAAAATACCTTATAATATAACGTAATATGCAGTGTATCATTGAAAATACCTTATAATATAACGTAATATGCTGTGTATCATTGAAAATACATTATAATATAACGTAATATGCAGTGTATCATTGAAAATACCTTATTATATAAGGTAATATGCAGTCTATCAATGAAAATAACATATAATATAACGTAATACGCAGTGTATCATTGAAAATACCTTATAATATAACGTAATATACAGTGTATCATTGAAAATACTTTAGAATATATCGTAATTGTAGTGTATCATTGAAAATACCTAATAATATTACGTAATATGCAGTGTATCATTGAAAATACCTTATAATACAATGTAATATGCAGTCTATCATTGGAAATACCGTATAATATAACGTAATATGCAGTGTATCATTGAAAATACCTTATAATATAAGGTAATATCCAGTCTATCACTGAAAATACCTTATAATATAACGTAATATGCAGTGTATCATTGAAAATACCTTATAATATAACGTATTATGCAGTGATTCATTGAAAATACCTTATAATATAACGCAATTTGCAGTGAATCATTGAAAATACCTTATAATATAACGTAATATGCAGTGTATCTTTGAAAATACCTTATAATATAATGTAATAGGCAGTGTATAATTGGAAATACATTATAATATAACGTAATGTGCAGTGTGTCATTGAAAATACCTTACAATATACTGTAATAGGCAGTGTATAATTGGAAATACCTTATAATATAACGTAATATGCAGTGTATCATTGAAAATACCTTATAATATAATGTAATATGCAGTGTATCATTGAAAATAGCTTATAATATAACGTAATATGCTGTGTATCATTGAAAATACCTTATAATATAACGTAATATGCAGTGTATCGTTGAAAATACCTTATAATGTAACGTAATATGCAGTGTATCATTGAAAATATCTTATAATATATCGTAGTGTATCATTGAAAATACCTTATAATATAACGTAATATGCAGTGTATCATAGAAAATACGTCATAATATATCTTAATTTGTATTGTATCATTGAAAATACCTTATAATATAACGTAATATGCAGTGTATCATTGAAAATACCTTATAATATAACGTAATATACAGTGAATCATTGAAATTACTTTAGAATATATCGTAATTGTAGTGTATCATTGAAAATACCTCATACTATAACGTAATATGCAATGTATCATAGAAAATACCTTATACTATAACGTAATATACAGTGTATCATTGAAAATACTTTATAATATATCGTAATTTGTCGTGTATCATTGAAAATACCTTATAATATAACGTAATTTGTAGTATCATTGAAAATATCTTATAATATATCGTAGTGTATCATTGAAAATACCTTATAATATAACGTAATATGCAGTGTATCATAGAAAATACCTTATACTATAACGTAATATACAGTGTATCATTGAAAATACTTTATAATATATCGTAATTTGTAGTCTATCATTGAAAATACCTTATAATATAACGTAATATGCAGTGTATCTTTGAAAATACCTTATAATATAACGTAATAGGCAGTGTATAATTGGAAATACATTATAATATAACGTAATTTGCAGTGAATCATTGAAAATAACTTATAATATAACGTAATATGCAATGTATCATTGAAAATACATTATAATATAACGTAATATGCAGTGTATCATTGAAAATACCTTATAATATAATGTAATATGCAGTGTATCATTGAAAATAGCTTATAATATAACGTAATATGCTGTGTATCATTGAAAATACCTTATAATGTAACGTAATATGCAGTGTATCATTGAAAATATCTTATAATATATCGTAGTGTATCATTGAAAATACCTTATAATATAACGTAATATGCAGTGTATCATAGAAAATACGTCATAATATATCTTAATTTGTATTGTATCATTGAAAATACCTTATAATATAACGTAATATGCAGTGTATCATTGAAAATACCTTATAATATAACGTAATATACAGTGAATCATTGAAAATACTTTAGAATATATCGTAATTGTAGTGTATCATTGAAAATACCTTATACTATAACGTAATATGCAATGTATCATAGAAAATACCTTATACTATAACGTAATATACAGTGTATCATTGAAAATACTTTATAATATATCGTAATTTGTAGTGTATCATTGAAAATACCTTATAATATAACGTAATTTGTAGTATCATTGAAAATATCTTATAATATATCGTAGTGTATCATTGAAAATACCTTATAATATAACGTAATATGCAGTGTATCATAGAAAATACCTTATACTATAACGTAATATACAGTGTATCATTGAAAATACCTTATAATATAACGTAATATGCAGTGTATCTTTGAAAATACCTTATAATATAACGTAATAGGCAGTGTATAATTGGAAATACATTATAATATAACGTAATTTGCAGTGAATCATTGAAAATAACTTATAATATAACGTAATATGCAATGTATCATTGAAAATACATTATAATATAACGTAATATGCAGTGTATCATTGAAAATACCTTATAATATAATGTAATATGCAGTGTATCATTGAAAATAGCTTATAATATAACGTAATATGCTGTGTATCATTGAAAATACCTTATAATGTAACGTAATATGCAGTGTATCATTGAAAATATCTTATAATATATCGTAGTGTATCATTGAAAATACCTTATAATATAACGTAATATGCAGTGTATCATAGAAAATACGTCATAATATATCTTAATTTGTATTGTATCATTGAAAATACCTTATAATATAACGTAATATGCAGTGTATCATTGAAAATACCTTATAATATAACGTAATATACAGTGAATCATTGAAAATACTTTAGAATATATCGTAATTGTAGTGTATCATTGAAAATACCTTATACTATAACGTAATATGCAATGTATCATAGAAAATACCTTATACTATAACGTAATATACAGTGTATCATTGAAAATACTTTATAATATATCGTAATTTGTAGTGTATCATTGAAAATACCTTATAATATAACGTAATTTGTAGTATCATTGAAAATATCTTATAATATATCGTAGTGTATCATTGAAAATACCTTATAATATAACGTAATATGCAGTGTATCATAGAAAATACCTTATACTATAACGTAATATACAGTGTATCATTGAAAATACTTTATAATATATCGTAATTTGTAGTCTATCATTGAAAATACCTTATAATATAACGTAATATGCAGTGTATCTTTGAAAATACATTATAATATAACGTAATAGGCAGTGTATAATTGGAAATACATTATAATATAACGTAATTTGCAGTGAATCATTGAAAATAACTTATAATATAACGTAATATGCAATGTATCATTGAAAATACATTATAATATAACGTAATATGCAGTGTATCATTTCAAATACCTTATAATATAATGTAATATGCAGTGTATCATTGAAAATAGCTTATAATATAACGTAATATGCTGTGTATCATTGAAAATACCTTATAATATAACGTAATATGCAGTGTATCATTGAAAATACCTTATAATGTAACGTAATATGCAGTGTATCATTGAAAATATCTCATATTATATCGTAGTGTATCATTGAAAATACCTTATAATATAACGTAATATGCAGTGTATCATAGAAAATACGTCATAATATATCTTAATTTGTATTGTATCATTGAAAATACCTTATAATATAACGTAATATGCAGTGTATCATTGAAAATACCTTATAATATAACGTAATATACAGTGAATCATTGAAAATACTTTAGAATATATCGTAATTGTAGTGTATCATTGAAAATACCTTATACTATAACGTAATATGCAGTGTATCATAGAAAATACCTTATACTATAACGTAATATACAGTGTATCATTGAAAATACTTTATAATATATCGTAATTTGTAGTGTATCATTGAAAATACCATATAATATAACGTAATTTGTAGTATCATTGAAAATATCTTATAATATATCGTAGTGTATCATTGAAAATACCTTATAATATAATGTAATAGGCAGTGTATAATTGGAAATACATTATAATATAACGTAATGTGCAGTGTGTCATTGAAAATACCTTACTATATACTGTAATAGGCTGTGTATAATTGGAAATACCTTATAATATAACGTAATATGCAGTGTATCATTGAAAATACCTTATAATATAATGTAATATGCAGTGTATCATTGAAAATAGCTTATAATATAACGTAATATGCTGTGTATCATTGAAAATACCTTATAATATAACGTAATATGCAGTGTATCATTGAAAATACCTTATAATGTAACGTAATATGCAGTGTATCATTGAAAATATCTTATAATATATCGTAGTGTATCATTGAAAATACCTTATAATATAACGTAATATGCAGTGTATCATAGAAAATACGTCATAATATATCTTAATTTGTATTGTATCATTGAAAATACCTTATAATATAACGTAATATGCAGTGTATCATTGAAAATACCTTATAATATAACGTAATATACAGTGAATCATTGAAATTACTTTAGAATATATCGTAATTGTAGTGTATCATTGAAAATACCTCATACTATAACGTAATATGCAATGTATCATAGAAAATACCTTATACTATAACGTAATATACAGTGTATCATTGAAAATACTTTATAATATATCGTAATTTGTCGTGTATCATTGAAAATACCTTATAATATAACGTAATTTGTAGTATCATTGAAAATATCTTATAATATATCGTAGTGTATCATTGAAAATACCTTATAATATAACGTAATATGCAGTGTATCATAGAAAATACCTTATACTATAACGTAATATACAGTGTATCATTGAAAATACTTTATAATATATCGTAATTTGTAGTCTATCATTGAAAATACCTTATAATATAACGTAATATGCAGTGTATCTTTGAAAATACCTTATAATATAACGTAATAGGCAGTGTATAATTGGAAATACATTATAATATAACGTAATTTGCAGTGAATCATTGAAAATAACTTATAATATAACGTAATATGCAATGTATCATTGAAAATACATTATAATATAACGTAATATGCAGTGTATCATTGAAAATACCTTATAATATAATGTAATATGCAGTGTATCATTGAAAATACCTTATAATATAACGTAATATGCTGTGTATCATTGAAAATACCTTATAATGTAACGTAATATGCAGTGTATCATTGAAAATATCTTATAATATATCGTAGTGTATCATTGAAAATACCTTATAATATAACGTAATATGCAGTGTATCATAGAAAATACGTCATAATATATCTTAATTTGTATTGTATCATTGAAAATACCTTATAATATAACGTAATATGCAGTGTATCATTGAAAATACCTTATAATATAACGTAATATACAGTGAATCATTGAAAATACTTTAGAATATATCGTAATTGTAGTGTATCATTGAAAATACCTTATACTATAACGTAATATGCAATGTATCATAGAAAATACCTTATACTATAACGTAATATACAGTGTATCATTGAAAATACTTTATAATATATCGTAATTTGTAGTGTATCATTGAAAATACCTTATAATATAACGTAATTTGTAGTATCATTGAAAATATCTTATAATATATCGTAGTGTATCATTGAAAATACCTTATAATATAACGTAATATGCAGTGTATCATAGAAAATACCTTATACTATAACGTAATATACAGTGTATCATTGAAAATACTTTATAATATATCGTAATTTGTAGTCTATCATTGAAAATACCTTATAATATAACGTAATATGCAGTGTATCTTTGAAAATACCTTATAATATAACGTAATAGGCAGTGTATAATTGGAAATACATTATAATATAACGTAATTTGCAGTGAATCATTGAAAATAACTTATAATATAACGTAATATGCAATGTATCATTGAAAATACATTATAATATAACGTAATATGCAGTGTATCATTTCAAATACCTTATAATATAATGTAATATGCAGTGTATCATTGAAAATAGCTTATAATATAACGTAATATGCTGTGTATCATTGAAAATACCTTATAATATAACGTAATATGCAGTGTATCATTGAAAATACCTTATAATGTAACGTAATATGCAGTGTATCATTGAAAATATCTCATATTATATCGTAGTGTATCATTGAAAATACCTTATAATATAACGTAATATGCAGTGTATCATAGAAAATACGTCATAATATATCTTAATTTGTATTGTATCATTGAAAATACCTTATAATATAACGTAATATGCAGTGTATCATTGAAAATACCTTATAATATAACGTAATATACAGTGAATCATTGAAAATACTTTAGAATATATCGTAATTGTAGTGTATCATTGAAAATACCTTATACTATAACGTAATATGCAGTGTATCATAGAAAATACCTTATACTATAACGTAATATACAGTGTATCATTGAAAATACTTTATAATATATCGTAATTTGTAGTGTATCATTGAAAATACCATATAATATAACGTAATTTGTAGTATCATTGAAAATATCTTATAATATATCGTAGTGTATCATTGAAAATACCTTATAATATAATGTAATAGGCAGTGTATAATTGGAAATACATTATAATATAACGTAATGTGCAGTGTGTCATTGAAAATACCTTACAATATACTGTAATAGGCTGTGTATAATTGGAAATACCTTATAATATAACGTAATATGCAGTGTATCATTGAAAATACCTTATAATATAATGTAATATGCAGTGTATCATTGAAAATAGCTTATAATATAACGTAATATGCTGTGTATCATTGAAAATACCTTATAATATAACGTAATATGCAGTGTATCATTGAAAATACCTTATAATGTAACGTAATATGCAGTGTATAATTGAAAATAACTTATAATATATCGTAGTGTATCATTGAAAATACCTTATAATATAATGTTATATGCAGTGTATCATTGAAAATACTTTATAATATATCGTAATTTGTAGTCTATCATTGAAAATACCTTATAATGTAACGTAATATGCAGTGAATCATTGAAAATATCTTATAATATATCGTAGTGTATCATTGAAAATACCTTATAATGTAACGTAATATGCAGTGTATCATTGAAAATAACTTATAATATATCGTAGTGTATCATTGAAAATACCTTATAATATAATGTTATATGCAGTGTATCATTGAAAATACTTTATAATATATCGTAATTTGTAGTCTATCATTGAAAATACCTTATAATGTAACGTAATATGCAGTGAAAAATTGAAAATATCTTATAATATATCGTAGTGTATCATTGAAAATACCTTATAATATAACGTAATGTGCTGTGTATCATTGAAAATACCTTATAATATAACGTAATATGCAGTTATCATTGAAAATACCTTATAATATAACGTAATAGGCAGTGTATAATTGGAAATACATTATAATATAACGTAATTTGCAGTGAATCATTGAAAATAACTTATAATATAACGTAATATGCAGTGTATCATTGAAAATACCTTATAATGTAATGTAATATGTACTGTATCATTTAAAATTCTTTATAATATAACGTAATATGCAGTGATTCATTGAAAATACCTTATAATATAACGTAATATTCTGTGTATCATTGAAAATACCTTATAATATAACGTAATATGCAGTGATTCATTGAAAATACCTTATAATATTACGTAATATGCTGTGTATCATTGAAAATACCTTATAATATAACGTAATATGCAGTGTATCATTGAAAATACCTTATAACGTAACGTAATATGCAGTGTATAATTGAAAATAACTTATAATGTATCGTAGTGTATCATTGAAAATACCTTATAATATAACGTAATATTCAGTGTATCATTGAAAATAGCTTATAATATAACGTAATATGCAGTGTATCATTGAAAATACCTTATAATATAACGTGATATTTGCAGTCTATCATTGAAAATACCTTATTATATAAGGTAATATGCAGTCTATCAATGAAAATAACTTATAATATAACGTAATACGCAGTGTATCATTGAAAATACCTTATAATATAACGTAATATGCAGTGCATCATTGAAAATACCTTATAATATAACGTGATATTTGCAGTCTATCATTGAAAATACCTTATTATATATAGTAGTTTATCATTGAAAATACCTTATAATGTAATGTAATATGCAGTGTATCATTGAAAATACCTTATAATATATCGTAATTTGTAGTGTATCATTGAAAATAGCTTATAAGATAACGTAATATGCAGTCTCCCATTGAAAATACATTATAAAATAATGTAATATGCAGTGTATCATTGAAAATAACTTATAACATAATGTAATATGCTGTGTATCATTGAAAATACCTTATAATATAACGTAATATGGAGTGTATCATTGGAAATACCTTATAATATAACGTAATATGCAGTGTATCATTGAAAATACCTTATGATATAAGGTAATATCCAGTCTATCACTGAAAATACCTTATAATATAACGTAATATGCAGTGTATCATTGAAAATACCTTATAATATAACGTAATATGCAGTGTATCATTGAAAATACCTTATAATATAACGTAATATGCAGTGTATCATTGAAAATACCTTATGATATAAGGTAATATCCAGTCTATCACTGAAAATACCTTATAATATAACGTAATATGCAGTGTATCATTGAAAATACCTTATAATATAACGTAATATGCAGTGTATCATTGAAAATACCTTATAATATAACGTAATATGCAGTGTATCATTGAAAATACCTTATAATGTATCGTAGTGTATCATTGAAAATACCTTATAATATAACGTAATATTCAGTGTATCATTGAAAATAGCTTATAATATAACGTAATATGCAATGTATCATTGAAAATACCTTATAATATAACGTAATATGCAGTGTATCATTGAAAATACCTTATAATGTAATGTAATATGTACTGTATCATTTAAAATTCCTTATAATATAACGTAATATGCAGTGATTCATTGAAAATACCTTATAATATAACGTAATATGCTGTGTATCATTGAAAATACCTTATAATATAACGTAATATGCAGTGTATCATTGAAAATACCTTATAATATAACGTAATAGGCAGTGTATAATTGGAAATACATTATAATATAACGTAATTTGCAGTGAATCATTGAAAATAACTTATAATATAACGTAATATGCAGTGTATCATTGAAAATACCTTATAATGTAATGTAATATGTACTGTATCATTTAAAATTCTTTATAATATAACGTAATATGCAGTGATTCATTGAAAATACCTTATAATATAACGTAATATGCTGTGTATCATTGAAAATACCTTATAATATAACGTAATATGCAGTGATTCATTGAAAATACCTTATAATATTACGTAATGTGCTGTGTATCATTGAAAATACCTTATAATATAACGTAATATGCAGTGTATCATTGAAAATACCTTATAACGTAACGTAATATGCAGTGTATAATTGAAAATAACTTATAATGTATCGTAGTGTATCATTGAAAATACCTTATAATATAACGTAATATTCAGTGTATCATTGAAAATAGCTTATAATATAACGTAATATTCAGTGTATCATTGAAAATAGCTTATAATATAACGTAATATGCAATGTATCATTGAAAATACCTTATAATATAACGTAATATGCAGTGTATCATTGAAAATACCTTATAATGTAATGTAATATGTACTGTATCATTTAAAATTCCTTATAATATAACGTAATATGCAGTGATTCATTGAAAATACCTTATAATATAACGTAATATGCAGTGTATCATTGAAAATACCTTATAATATAACGTAATAGGCAGTGTATAATTGGAAATACATTATAATATAACGTAATTTGCAGTGAATCATTGAAAATAACTTATAATATAACGTAATATGCAGTGTATCATTGAAAATACCTTATAATGTAATGTAATATGTACTGTATCATTTAAAATTCTTTATAATATAACGTAATATGCAGTGATTCATTGAAAATACCTTATAATATAACGTAATATGCTGTGTATCATTGAAAATACCTTATAATGTAACGTAATATGCAGTGTATAATTGAAAATAACTTATAATATATCGTAGTGTATCATTGAAAATACCTTATAATATAATGTTATATGCAGTGTATCATTGAAAATACTTTATAATATATCGTAATTTGTAGTCTATCATTGAAAATACCTTATAATGTAACGTAATATGCAGTGAATCATTGAAAATATCTTATAATATATCGTAGTGTATCATTGAAAATACCTTATAATGTAACGTAATATGCAGTGTATCATTGAAAATAACTTATAATATATCGTAGTGTATCATTGAAAATACCTTATATTATAATGTTATATGCAGTGTATCATTGAAAATACTTTATAATATATCGTAATTTGTAGTCTATCATTGAAAATACCTTATAATGTAACGTAATATGCAGTGAAAAATTGAAAATATCTTATAATATATCGTAGTGTATCATTGAAAATACCTTATAATATAACGTAATATGCAGTGTATCATAGAACATACCTTATAAATGACGTAATATGCAGTGTATCATTGAAAATACCTTATAATGTAACGTAATATGCAGTGTATAATTGAAAATAACTTATAATATATCGTAGTGTATCATTGAAAATACCTTATAATATAATGTTATATGCAGTGTATCATTGAAAATACTTTATAATATATCGTAATTTGTAGTCTATCATTGAAAATACCTTATAATGTAACGTAATATGCAGTGAATCATTGAAAATATCTTATAATATATCGTAGTGTATCATTGAAAATACCTTATAATATAACGTAATATGCAGTGTATCATTGAAAATACCTTATAATATAACGTAATATGCAGTGTATCATAGAAAATACCTTATACTATAACGTAATATACAGTGTACCATTGAAAATACTTTATAATATATCGTAATTTTTAGTCTATCATTGAAAATACCTTATAATATAACGTAATATGCAGTGTATCTTTGAAAATACCTTATAATATAACGTAATAGGCAGTGTATAATTGGAAATACATTATAATATAACGTAATTTGCAGTGAATCATTGAAAATAACTTATAATATAACGTAATATGCAGTGTATCATTGAAAATACATTATAAAATAATGTAATATGCAGTGTATCATTGAAAATAACTTATAATATAATGTAATATGCAGTGTATCATTGAAAATACCTTATAATGTAACATAATATGCTGTGTGTTATTGAAAATACCTTATAATGTAATATGCAGTGTATCATTGAAAATACCTTATAATGTAATGTAATATGCAGTGTATCATTGAAAATACCTTATAATATAACGTAATATGCAGTGTCTCATTGAAAATACCTTATAATATAACGTGATATTTGCAGTCTATCATTGAAAATACCTTATTATATAAGGTAATATGCAGTCTATCAATGAAAATAACTTATAATATAACGTAATACGCAGTGTATCATTGAAAATACCTTATAATGTAATGTAATATGTACTGTATCATTTTAAATTCCTTATAATATAACATAATATGCAGTGATTCATTGAAAATACCTTATAATATAACGTAATATGCAGTGTATCATTGAAAATACCTTATAATGTAACGTAATATGCAGTGTATAATTGAAAATAACTTATAATATATCGTAGTGTATCATTGAAAATACCTTATAATGTAACGTAATATGCAGTGTATCATTGAAAATATCTTATAATATATCGTAGTGTATCATTGAAAATACCTTATAATATAACGTAATATGCAGTGTATCATAGAATATACCTTATACTATAACGTAATATACAGTGTATCATTGAAAATACTTTATAATATATCGTAATTTGTAGTCTATCATTGAAAATACCTTATAATATAACGTAATATGCAGTGTATCTTTGAAAATACCTTATAATATAACGTAATAGGCAGTGTATAATTGGAAATACATTATAATATAACGTAATTTGCAGTGAATCATTGAAAATAACTTATAATATAACGTAATATGCAGTGTATCATTGAAAATACCTTATAATATAACGTAATATGCAGTGTATCATTGAAAATACCTTATAATATAACGTAATATACAGTGAATCATTGAAAATACTTTAGAATATAACGTAATTTGCAGTGAATCATTGAAAATAACTTATAATATAACGTAATATGCAGTGTATCATTGAAAATACATTATAAAATAATGTAATATGCAGTGTATCATTGAAAATAACTTATAATATAATGTAATATGCAGTGTATCATTGAAAATACCTTATAATGTAACATAATATGCTGTGTGTTATTGAAAATACCTTATAATGTAACATGCAGTGTATCATTGAAAATACCTTATAATGTAATGTAATATGCAGTGTATCATTGAAAATACCTTATAATATAACGTAATATGCAGTGTCTCATTGAAAATACCTTATAATATAACGTGATATTTGCAGTCTATCATTGAAAATACCTTATTATATAAGGTAATATGCAGTCTATCAATGAAAATAACTTATAATATAACGTAATACGCAGTGTATCATTGAAAATACCTTATAATGTAATGTAATATGTACTGTATCATTTTAAATTCCTTATAATATAACATAATATGCAGTGATTCATTGAAAATACCTTATAATATAACGTAGTGTATCATTGAAAATACCTTATAATGTAACGTAATATGCAGTGTATCATTGAAAATAACTTATAATATATCGTAGTGTATCATTGAAAATACCTTATAATATAATGTTATATGCAGTGTATCATTGAAAATACTTTATAATATATCGTAATTTGTAGTCTATCATTGAAAATACCTTATAATGTAACGTAATATGCAGTGAAAAATTGAAAATATCTTATAATATATCGTAGTGTATCATTGAAAATACCTTATAATATAACGTAATATGCAGTGTATCATAGAACATACCTTATAAATGACGTAATATGCAGTGTATCATTGAAAATACCTTATAATGTAACGTAATATGCAGTGTATAATTGAAAATAACTTATAATATATCGTAGTGTATCATTGAAAATACCTTATAATATAATGTTATATGCAGTGTATCATTGAAAATACTTTATAATATATCGTAATTTGTAGTCTATCATTGAAAATACCTTATAATGTAACGTAATATGCAGTGAATCATTGAAAATATCTTATAATATATCGTAGTGTATCACTGAAAATACCTTATAATATAACGTAATATGCAGTGTATCATTGAAAATACCTTATAATATAACGTAATATGCAGTGTATCATAGAAAATACCTTATACTATAACGTAATATACAGTGTACCATTGAAAATACTTTATAATATATCGTAATTTTTAGTCTATCATTGAAAATACCTTATAATATAACGTAATAGGCAGTGTATCTTTGAAAATACCTTATAATATAACGTAATAGGCAGTGTATAATTGGAAATACATTATAATATAACGTAATTTGCAGTGAATCATTGAAAATAACTTATAATATAACGTAATATGCAGTGTATCATTGAAAATACATTATAAAATAATGTAATATGCAGTGTATCATTGAAAATAACTTATAATATAATGTAATATGCAGTGTATCATTGAAAATACCTTATAATGTAACATAATATGCTGTGTGTTATTGAAAATACCTTATAATATAACGTGATATTTGTAGTCTATCAGTGAAAATACCTTATAATATAACGTAATATGCAGTGAATCTTTGAAAATACCTTATAATATAACGTAATAGGCAGTGTATAATTGGAAATACATTATAATATAACGTAATTTGCAGTGAATCATTGAAAATAACTTATAATATAACGTAATATGCAGTGTATCATTGAAAATACATTATAATATAACGTAATATGCAGTGTATCATTGAAAATACCTTATAATGTAACGTAATATGCAGTGTATCATTGAAAATAACTTATAATATATCATAGTGTATCATTGAAAATACCTTATAATATAATGCTATATGCAGTGTATCATTGAAAATACATTTTAATATAACGTAATATGCAGTGTATCATTGAAAATACCTTATAATATAACGTAATATTCAGTGTATCATTGAAAATAGCTTATAATATAACGTACTATGCAGTGTATCATTGAAAATACCTTATAATATAACGTGATATTTGCAGTCTATCATTGAAAATACCTTATTATATAAGGTAATATGCAGTCTATCAATGAAAATAACTTATAATATAACGTAATACGCAGTGTATCATTGAAAATACCTTATAATGTAATGTAATATGTACTGTATCATTTTAAATTCCTTATAATATAACATAATATGCAGTGATTCATTGAAAATACCTTATAATATAACGTAATATGCTGTGTATCATTGAAAATACCTTATAATATAACGTGATATTTGTAGTCTATCATTGAAAATACCTTATAATATAACGTAATATGCAGTGAATCTTTGAAAATACCTTATAATATAACGTAATAGGCAGTGTATAATTGGAAATACATTATAATATAACGTAATTTGCAGTGAATCATTGAAAATAACTTATAATATAACGTAATATGCAGTGTATCATTGAAAATACATTATAATATAACGTAATATGCAGTGTATCATTGAAAATACCTTATAATGTAACGTAATATGCAGTGTATCATTGAAAATAACTTATAATATATCATAGTGTATCATTGAAAATACCTTATAATATAATGCTATATGCAGTGTATCATTGAAAATACATTTTAATATAACGTAATATGCAGTGTATCATTGAAAATACCTTATAATATAATGTTATATGCAGTGTATCATTGAAAGTACTTTATAATATATCGTAATTTGTAGTCTATCATTGAAAATACCTTATAATGTAACGTAATATGCAGTGAAAAATTGAAAATATCTTATAATATATCGTAGTGTATCATTGAAAATACCTTATAATATAACGTAATATGCAGTGTATCATAGAACATACCTTATAAATGACGTAATATGCAGTGTATCATTGAAAATACCTTATAATGTAACGTAATATGCAGTGTATAATTGAAAATAACTTATAATATATCGTAGTGTATCATTGAAAATACCTTATAATATAATGTTATATGCAGTGTATCATTGAAAATACTTTATAATATATCGTAATTTGTAGTCTATCATTGAAAATACCTTATAATGTAACGTAATATGCAGTGAATCATTGAAAATATCTTATAATATATCGTAGTGTATCACTGAAAATACCTTATAATATAACGTAATATGCAGTGTATCATTGAAAATACCTTATAATATAACGTAATATGCAGTGTATCATAGAAAATACCTTATACTATAACGTAATATACAGTGTACCATTGAAAATACTTTATAATATATCGTAATTTTTAGTCTATCATTGAAAATACCTTATAATATAACGTAATATGCAGTGTATCTTTGAAAATACCTTATAATATAACGTAATAGGCAGTGTATAATTGGAAATACATTATAATATAACGTAATTTGCAGTGAATCATTGAAAATAACTTATAATATAACGTAATATGCAGTGTATCATTGAAAATACATTATAATATAACGTAATATGCAGTGTATCATTGAAAATAGCTTATAATATAACGTAATATGCAGTCTCCCATTGAAAATACATTATAAAATAATGTAATATGCAGTGTATCATTGAAAATAACTTATAATATAATGTAATATGCAGTGTATCATTGAAAATACCTTATAATGTAACATAATATGCTGTGTGTTATTGAAAATACCTTATAATGTAATATGCAGTGTATCATTGAAAATACCTTATAATGTAATGTAATATGCAGTGTATCATTGAAAATACCTTATAATATAACGTAATATGCAGTGTCTCATTATAAATACCTTATAATATAACGTGATATTTGTAGTCTATCATTGAAAATACCTTATAATATAACGTAATATGCAGTGTATCTTTGAAAATACCTTATAATATAACGTAATAGGCAGTGTATAATTGGAAATACATTATAATATAACGTAATTTGCAGTGAATCATTGAAAATAACTTATAATATAACGTAATATGCAGTGTATCATTGAAAATACATTATAATATAACGTAATATGCAGTGTATCATTGAAAATACCTTATAATGTAACGTAATATGCAGTGTATCATTGAAAATAACTTATAATATATCATAGTGTATCATTGAAAATACCTTATAATATAACGTAATATGCAGTGTATCATTGAAAATACCTTATAATGTAACGTAATATGCAGTGTATAATTGAAAATAACTTATAATATATCGTAGTGTATCATTGAAAATACCTTATAATATAATGTTATATGCAGTGTATCATTGAAAATACTTTATAATATATCGTAATTTGTAGTCTATCATTGAAAATACCTTATAATGTAACGTAATATGCAGTGAATCATTGAAAATATCTTATAATATATCGTAGTGTATCATTGAAAATACCTTATAATGTAACGTAATATGCAGTGTATCATTGAAAATAACTTATAATATATCGTAGTGTATCATTGAAAATACCTTATAATATAATGTTATATGCAGTGTATCATTGAAAATACTTTATAATATATCGTAATTTGTAGTCTATCATTGAAAATACCTTATAATGTAACGTAATATGCAGTGAAAAATTGAAAATATCTTATAATATATCGTAGTGTATCATTGAAAATACCTTATAATATAACGTAATATGCAGTGTATCATAGAACATACCTTATAAATGACGTAATATGCAGTCTATCATTGAAAATACCTTATAATATAACGTAATATGCAGTGAATCATTGAAAATACCATATAATATAACGTAATATGCAGTGTATCATTGACAATTCCTTATAATGTAATATAATATGCAGTGTATCATTGAAAATACGTTATAATATAATGTTATATGCAGCGTATCATTGAAAATACCTTATAATATAACGTAATATACAGTGTATCATTGAAAATACTTTAGAATATATCGTAATTGTAGTGTATCATTGAAAATAAATTATAATATAACGTAATATGCAATGTATCATTGAAAATACTTTATAATATATCGTAATTTGTAGTGTATCATTGAAAATACCTTATAATATAACGTAATTTGTAGTGTATCATTGAAAATATATTATAATATAAAGTAATATGCAGTGTATCATTGAATATAGCTTATAATATAACGTAATATGCAGTGTATCATTGAAAATACCTTATAATATAACGTAATATGCAGTGTATCATTGAAAATACCTTATAATACAATGTAATATGCAGTCTATCATTGGAAATACCATATAATATAACGTAATATGCAGTCTATCATTGAAAATACCTTATAATATAACGTAATATACAGTGTATCATTGAAAATACGTTATAATATAACGTAATTTGTAGTGTATCATTGAAAATCCCTTGTAATATAATGTAATATGCAGCGTATCATTGAAAATACTTTATAATATAACGTAATATGCAGTGTATCTTTGAAAATACCTTATAATATAATGTAATAGGCAGTGTATAATTGGAAATACATTATAATATAACGTGATGTGCAGTGTGTCATTGAAAATACCTTATAATATAACGTAATATGCAGTGTATCATAGAAAATACCTTATAAATGACGTAATATGCAGTCTATCATTGAAAATACCATATAATATAACGTAATATGCAGTGAATCATTGAAAATACCATATAATATAACGTAATATGCAGTGTATCATTGACAATACCATATAATGTAATATAATATGCAGTGTATCATTGAAAATACGTTATAATATAACGTAATTTGTAGTGTATCATTGAAAATCCCTTGTTATATAATGTAATATGCAGCGTATCATTGAAAATACTTTATAATATAACGTAATATGCAGTGTATCTTTGAAAATACCTTATAACATAATGTAATAGGCAGTGTATAATTGGAAATACATTATAATATAACGTGATGTGCAGTGTGTCATTGAAAATACCTTATAATATAACGTAATATGCAGTGTATCATAGAAAATACCTTATAAATGACGTAATATGCAGTCTATCATTGAAAATACCTTATAATATAACGTAATATGCAGTGAATCATTGAAAATACCATATAATATAACGTAATATGCAGTGTATCATTGACAATACCTTATAATGTAATATAATATGCAGTGTATCATTGAAAATACGTTATAATATAACGTATTATGCAGTGTATCATAGAAAATCCCTTGTAATATAATGTAATATGCAGCGTATCATGGAAAATACATTATAAAATAACGTAATTTGCAGTGAATCATTGAAAATACCTTATAATATAACGTAATATGCAGTGTATCTTTGAAAATACCTTATAATATAATGTAATAGGCAGTGTATAATTGGAAATACATTATAATATAACGTAATGTGCAGTGTGTCATTGAAAATGCCTTATAATATACTGTAATAGGCAGTGTATAATTGGAAATACCTTATAATATAACGTAATAAGCAGTGTATCTTTGAAAATACCTTATAATATAACGTAATAGGCAGTGTATAATTGGAAATACATTATAATATAACGTAATTTGCAGTGAATCATTGAAAATAACTTATAATATAACGTAATATGCAATGTATTATTGAAAATACATTATAATATAACGTAATACGCAGTGTATCATTGAAAATACCTTATAATATAACGTAATATGCAGTGTATCATTGAAAATACATTATAAAATAATGTAATATGCAGTGTATCATTGAAAATAACTTATAATATAATGTAATATGCAGTGTATCATTGAAAATACCTTATAATGTAACATAATATGCTGTGTGTTATTGAAAATACCTTATAATGTAATATGCAGTGTATCATTGAAAATACCTTATAATATAACGTAATATGCAGTGTATCATAGAAAATACCTTATACTATAACGTAATATACAGTGTACCATTGAAAATACTTTATAATATATCGTAATTTTTAGTCTATCATTGAAAATACCTTATAATATAACGTAATATGCAGTGTATCTTTGAAAATACCTTATAATATAACGTAATAGGCAGTGTATAATTGGAAATACATTATAATATAACGTAATTTGCAGTGAATCATTGAAAATAACTTATAATATAACGTAATATGCAGTGTATCATTGAAAATACATTATAATATAACGTAATATGCAGTGTAACATTGAAAATAGCTTATAATATAACGTAATATGCAGTCTCCCATTGAAAATACCTTATAATATAACGTAATATGCAGTGTCTCATTGATAATACCTTATAATATAACGTGATATTTGTAGTCTATCATTGAAAATACCTTATAATATAACGTAATATGCAGTGAATCTTTGAAAATACCTTATAATATAACGTAATAGGCAGTGTATAATTGGAAATACATTATAATATAACGTAATTTGCAGTGAATCATTGAAAATAACTTATAATATAACGTAATATGCAGTGTATCATTGAAAATAACTTATAATATAATGTAATATGCAGTGTATCATTGAAAATACCTTATAATGTAACATAATATGCTGTGTGTTATTGAAAATACCTTATAATGTAATATGCAGTGTATCATTGAAAATACCTTATAATGTAATGTAATATGCAGTGTATCATTGAAAATACCTTATAATATAACGTAATATGCAGTGTCTCATTGAAAATACCTTATAATATAACGTGATATTTGTAGTCTATCATTGAAAATACCTTATAATATAACGTAATATGCAGTGTATCTTTGAAAATACCTTATAATATAACGTAATAGGCAGTGTATAATTGGAAATACATTATAATATAACGTAATTTGCAGTGAATCATTGAAAATAACTTATAATATAACGTAATATGCAGTGTATCATTGAAAATACATTATAATATAACGTAATATGCAGTGTATCATTGAAAATACCTTATAATGTAACGTAATATGCAGTGTATCATTGAAAATAACTTATAATATATCATAGTGTATCATTGAAAATACCTTATAATATAATGCTATATGCAGTGTATCATTGAAAATACATTTTAATATAACGTAATATGCAGTGTATCATTGAAAATACCTTATAATATAACGTAATATTCAGTGTATCATTGAAAATAGCTTATAATATAACGTAATATGCAGTGTATCATTGAAAATACCTTATAATATAACGTGATATTTGCAGTCTATCATTGAAAATACCTTATTATATAAGGTAATATGCAGTCTATCAATGAAAATAACTTATAATATAACGTAATACGCAGTGTATCATTGAAAATACCTTATAATGTAATGTAATATGTACTGTATCATTTTAAATTCCTTACAATATAACATAATATGCAGTGATTCATTGAAAATACCTTATAATATAACGTAATATGCTGTGTATCATTGAAAATACCTTATAATATAACGTAATATGCAGTGTATCATTGAAAATACCTTATAATGTAACGTAATATGCAGTGTATAATTGAAAATAACTTATAATATATCGTAGTGTATCATTGAAAATACCTTATAATATAATGTTATATGCAGTGTATCATTGAAAATACTTTATAATATATCGTAATTTGTAGTCTATCATTGAAAATACCTTATAATGTAACGTAATATGCAGTGAATCATTGAAAATATCTTATAATATATCGTAGTGTATCATTGAAAATACCTTATAATGTAACGTAATATGCAGTGTATCATTGAAAATAACTTATAATATATCGTAGTGTATCATTGAAAATACCTTATAATATAATGTTATATGCAGTGTATCATTGAAAATACTTTATAATATATCGTAATTTGTAGTCTATCATTGAAAATACCTTATAATGTAACGTAATATGCAGTGAAAAATTGAAAATATCTTATAATATATCGTAGTGTATCATTGAAAATACCTTATAATATAACGTAATATGCAGTGTATCATAGAACATACCTTATAAATGACGTAATATGCAGTCTATCATTGAAAATACCTTATAATATAACGTAATATGCAGTGAATCATTGAAAATACCATATAATATAACGTAATATGCAGTGTATCATTGACAATTCCTTATAATGTAATATAATATGCAGTGTATCATTGAAAATACGTTATAATATAATGTTATATGCAGCGTATCATTGAAAATACCTTATAATATAACGTAATATACAGTGTATCATTGAAAATACTTTAGAATATATCGTAATTGTAGTGTATCATTGAAAATAAATTATAATATAACGTAATATGCAATGTATCATTGAAAATACTTTATAATATATCGTAATTTGTAGTGTATCATTGAAAATACCTTATAATATAACGTAATTTGTAGTGTATCATTGAAATTATATTATAATATAAAGTAATATGCAGTGTATCATTGAATATAGCTTATAATATAACGTAATATGCAGTCTATCATTGAAAATACCTTATAATATAACGTAATATGCAGTGAATCATTGAAAATACCATATAATATAACGTAATATGCAGTGTATCATTGACAATTCCTTATAATGTAATATAATATGCAGTGTATCATTGAAAATACGTTATAATATAATGTTATATGCAGCGTATCATTGAAAATACCTTATAATATAACGTAATATACAGTGTATCATTGAAAATACTTTAGAATATATCGTAATTGTAGTGTATCATTGAAAATAAATTATAATATAACGTAATATGCAATGTATCATTGAAAATACTTTATAATATATCGTAATTTGTAGTGTATCATTGAAAATACCTTATAATATAACGTAATTTGTAGTGTATCATTGAAATTATATTATAATATAAAGTAATATGCAGTGTATCATTGAATATAGCTTATAATATAACGTAATATGCAGTGTATCATTGAAAATACCTTATAATATAACGTAATATGCAGTGTATCATTGAAAATACCTTATAATACAATGTAATATGCAGTCTATCATTGGAAATACCATATAATATAACGTAATATGCAGTCTATCATTGAAAATACCTTATAATATAACGTAATATACAGTGTATCATTGAAAATACTTTATAATATATCGTAATTTGTAGTGTATCATTGAAAATACCTTATAATATAACGTAATATGCAGTGTATCATTGAAAATACCTTATAATATAACGTAATATGCAGTGTATCATAGAAAATACCTTATACTATAACGTAATATACAGTGTACCATTGAAAATACTTTATAATATATCGTAATTTTTAGTCTATCATTGAAAATACCTTATAATATAACGTAATATGCAGTGTATCTTTGAAAATACCTTATAATATAACGTAATAGGCAGTGTATAATTGGAAATACATTATAATATAACGTAATTTGCAGTGAATCATTGAAAATAACTTATAATATAACGTAATATGCAGTGTATCATTGAAAATACATTATAATATAACGTAATATGCAGTGTATCATTGAAAATAGCTTATAATATAACGTAATATGCAGTCTCCCATTGAAAATACATTATAAAATAATGTAATATGCAGTGTATCATTGAAAATAACTTATAATATAATGTAATATGCAGTGTATCATTGAAAATACCTTATAATGTAACATAATATGCTGTGTGTTATTGAAAATACCTTATAATGTAATATGCAGTGTATCATTGAAAATACCTTATAATGTAATGTAATATGCAGTGTATCATTGAAAATACCTTATAATATAACGTAATATGCAGTGTCTCATTGAAAATACCTTATAATATAACGTGATATTTGTAGTCTATCATTGAAAATACCTTATAATATAACGTAATATGCAGTGTATCTTTGAAAATACCTTATAATATAACGTAATAGGCAGTGTATAATTGGAAATACATTATAATATAACGTAATTTGCAGTGAATCATTGAAAATAACTTATAATATAACGTAATATGCAGTGTATCATTGAAAATACATTATAATATAACGTAATATGCAGTGTATCATTGAAAATACCTTATAATATAACGTAATATGCAGTGTATCATTGAAAATAACTTATAATATATCATAGTGTATCATTGAAAATACCTTATAATATAATGCTATATGCAGTGTATCATTGAAAATACATTTTAATATAACGTAATATGCAGTGTATCATTGAAAATACCTTATAATATAACGTAATATTCAGTGTATCATTGAAAATAGCTTATAATATAACGTAATATGCAGTGTATCATTGAAAATACCTTATAATATAACGTGATATTTGCAGTCTATCATTGAAAATACCTTATTATATAAGGTAATATGCAGTCTATCAATGAAAATAACTTATAATATAACGTAATACGCAGTGTATCATTGAAAATACCTTATAATGTAATGTAATATGTACTGTATCATTTTAAATTCCTTACAATATAACATAATATGCAGTGATTCATTGAAAATACCTTATAATATAACGTAATATGCTGTGTATCATTGAAAATACCTTATAATATAACGTAATATGCAGTGTATCATTGAAAATACCTTATAATGTAACGTAATATGCAGTGTATAATTGAAAATAACTTATAATATATCGTAGTGTATCATTGAAAATACCTTATAATATAATGTTATATGCAGTGTATCATTGAAAATACTTTATAATATATCGTAATTTGTAGTCTATCATTGAAAATACCTTATAATGTAACGTAATATGCAGTGAATCATTGAAAATATCTTATAATATATCGTAGTGTATCATTGAAAATACCTTATAATGTAACGTAATATGCAGTGTATCATAGAACATACCTTATAAATGACGTAATGTGCAGTCTATCATTGAAAATACCTTATAATATAACGTAATATGCAGTGAATCATTGAAAATACCATATAATATAACGTAATATGCAGTGTATCATTGACAATTCCTTATAATGTAATATAATATGCAGTGTATCATTGAAAATACGTTATAATATAATGTTATATGCAGCGTATCATTGAAAATACCTTATAATATAACGTAATATACAGTGTATCATTGAAAATACTTTAGAATATATCGTAATTGTAGTGTATCATTGAAAATAAATTATAATATAACGTAATATGCAATGTATCATTGAAAATACTTTATAATATATCGTAATTTGTAGTGTATCATTGAAAATACCTTATAATATAACGTAATTTGTAGTGTATCATTGAAAATATATTATAATATAAAGTAATATGCAGTGTATCATTGAATATAGCTTATAATATAACGTAATATGCAGTGTATCATTGAAAATACCTTATAATATAACGTAATATGCAGTGTATCATTGAAAATACCTTATAATACAATGTAATATGCAGTCTATCATTGGAAATACCATATAATATAACGTAATATGCAGTCTATCATTGAAAATACCTTATAATATAACGTAATATACAGTGTATCATTGAAAATACGTTATAATATAACGTAATTTGTAGTGTATCATTGAAAATCCCTTGTAATATAATGTAATATGCAGTGTATCATTGAAAATACCTTATAATATAACGTAATATGCAGTGTATCATTGAAAATACCTTATAATATAACGTGATATTTGCAGTCTATCATTGAAAATACCTTATTATATAAGGTAATATGCAGTCTATCAATGAAAATAACTTATAATATAACGTAATACGCAGTGTATCATTGAAAATACCTTATAATATAACGTAATATACAGTGTATCATTGAAAATACTTTAGAATATATCGTAATTGTAGTGTATCATTGAAAATAAATTATAATATAACGTAATATGCAATGTATCATTGAAAATACTTTATAATATATCGTAATTTGTAGTGTATCATTGAAAATACCTTATAATATAACGTAATTTGTAGTGTATCATTGAAAATATATTATAATATAAAGTAATATGCAGTGTATCATTGAAAATAGCTTATAATATAACGTAATATGCAGTGTATCATTGAAAATATCTTATAATATAACGTAATATGCAGTGAATCATTGAAAATAACTTATAATATAACGTAATATGCAATGTATCATTGAAAATACATTATAATATAACGTAATACGCAGTGTATCATGGAAAATACCTTGTAATATAATGTAATATGCAGCGTATCATTGAAAATACATTATAAAATAACGTAATTTGCAGTGAATCATTGAAAATACCTTATAATATAACGTAATATGCAGTGTATCTTTGAAAATACCTTATAATATAATGTAATAAGCAGTGTATCATTGAAAATACTTTATAATATATCGTAATTTGTAGTGTATCATTGAAAATACCTTATAATATAACGTAATTTGTAGTATCATTGAAAATATCTTATAATATATCGTAGTGTATCATTGGAAATACCTTATAATATAACGTAATATGCAGTGTATCATAGAAAATACCTTATACTATAACGTAATATACAGTGTATCATTGAAAATACTTTATAATATATCGTAATTTGTAGTCTATCATTGAAAATACCTTATAATATAACGTAATATGCAGTGTATCTTTGAAAATACCTTATAATATAACGTAATAGGCAGTGTATAATTGGAAATACATTATAAAATAACGTAATTTGCAGTGAATCATTGAAAATACCTTATAATATAACGTAATATGCAGTGTATCTTTGAAAATACCTTATAATATAATGTAATAAGCAGTGTATCATTGAAAATACTTTATAATATATCGTAATTTGTAGTGTATCATTGAAAATACCTTATAATATAACGTAATTTGTAGTATCATTGAAAATATCTTATAATATATCGTAGTGTATCATTGGAAATACCTTATAATATAACGTAATATGCAGTGTATCATAGAAAATACCTTATACTATAACGTAATATACAGTGTATCATTGAAAATACTTTATAATATATCGTAATTTGTAGTCTATCATTGAAAATACCTTATAATATAACGTAATATGCAGTGTATCTTTGAAAATACCTTATAATATAACGTAATAGGCAGTGTATAATTGGAAATACATTATAATATAACGTAATTTGCAGTGAATCATTGAAAATAACTTATAATATAACGTAATATGCAATGTATCATTGAAAATACATTATAATATAACGTAATACGCAGTGTATCATGGAAAATACCTTATAATATAATGTAATATGCAGTGTATCATTGAAAATAGCTTATAATATAACGTAATATGCTGTGTATCATTGAAAATACCTTATAATATAACGTAATATGCAGTGTATCATTGAAAATACCTTATAATGTAACGTAATATGCAATGTATCATTGAAAATATCTTATAATATATCGTAGTGTATCATTGAAAATACCTTATAATATAACGTAATTTGTAGTATCATTGAAAATATCTTATAATATATCGTAGTGTATCATTGGAAATACCTTATAATATAACGTAATATGCAGTGTATCATAGAAAATACCTTATACTATAACGTAATATACAGTGTATCATTGAAAATACTTTATAATATATCGTAATTTGTAGTCTATCATTGAAAATACCTTATAATATAACGTAATATGCAGTGTATCATTGAAAATACCTTATAATATAACGTATTATGCAGTGTATCATAGAAAATCCCGTGTAATATAATGTAATATGCAGCGTATCATTGAAAATACATTATAAAATAACGTAATTTGCAGTGAATCATTGAAAATACCTTATAATATAACGTAATATGCAGTGTATCTTTGAAAATACCTTATAATATAATGTAATAGGCAGTGTATAATTGGAAATACATTATAATATAACGTAATGTGCAGTGTGTCATTGAAAATACCTTATAATAAACTGTAATAGGCTGTGTATAATTGGAAATACCTTATAATATAACGTAATAAGCAGTGTATCATTGAAAATACCTTATAATATATCGTAATTTGCAGTGAATCATTGAAAATAACTTATAATATAACGTAATATGCAGTCTATCATTGAAAATACCTCATAATATAACGTAATATGCAGTGTATCATTGAAAATACCTTATACTATAACGTAATATGCAGTGTATCATTGAAAATACCTTATAATATAATGTTATATGCAGTGTATCATTGAAAATACATTTTGATATAACGTAATATCCAGTCTATCACTGAAAATACCTTATAATATAACGTAATATGCAGTGTATCATTGAAAATACCTTATAATGTAATGTAATATGTACTGTATCATTTAAAATTCCTTATAATATAACGTAATATGCAGTGATTCATTGAAAATACCTTATAACATAACGTTATATGCAGTCTATCATTGAAAATACTTTATAATATAACGTAATATGCAGTGATTCATTGAAAATACCTTATAATATAACGTAATATGCAATGTATCATTGAAAATACTTTATAATATATCGTAATATGCAGTGTATCATTGAAAATACCTTATAATGTAACATAATATGCTGTGTGTTATTGAAAATACATTATAATGTAATATGCAGTGTATCATTGAAAATACCTTATAATGTAATGTAATATGCAGTGTATCATTGAAAATACCTTATAATATAACGTAATATGCAGTGTATCATTGAAAATACCTTATAATATAACGTGATATTTGCAGTCTATCATTGAAAATACCTTATTATATAAGGTAATATGCAGTCTATCAATGAAAATAACTTATAATATAACGTAATACGCAGTGTATCATTGAAAATACCTTATAATATAACGTAATATACAGTGTATCATTGAAAATACTTTAGAATATATCGTAATTGTAGTGTATCATTGAAAATAAATTATAATATAACGTAATATGAAATGTATCATTGAAAATACTTTATAATATATCGTAATTTGTAGTGTATCATTGAAAATTCCTTATAATATAACGTAATTTGTAGTGTATCATTGAAAATATATTATAATATAAAGTAATATGCAGTGTATCATTGAATATAGCTTATAATATAACGTAATATGCAGTGTGTCATTGAAAATACCTTATAATATAACGTAATTTGTAGTGTATCATTGAAAATCCCTTGTAATATAATGTAATATGCAGCGTATCATTGAAAATACTTTATAATATAACGTAATATGCAGTGTATCTTTGAAAATACCTTATAATATAATGTAATAGGCAGTGTATAATTGGAAATACATTATAATATAACGTGATGTGCAGTGTGTCATTGAAAATACCTTATAATATAACGTAATATGCAGTGTATCATAGAAAATACCTTATAAATGACGTAATATGCAGTCTATCATTGAAAATACCTTATAATATAACGTAATATGCAGTGAATCATTGAAAATACCATATAATATAACGTAATATGCAGTGTATCATTGACAATACCTTATAATGTAATATAATATGCAGTGTATCATTGAAAATACGTTATAATATAACGTATTATGCAGTGTATCATAGAAAATCCCTTGTAATATAATGTAATATGCAGCGTATCATTGAAAATACATTACAAAATAACGTAATTTGCAGTGAATCATTGAAAATACCTTACAATATAACGTAATATGCAGTGTATCTTTGAAAATACCTTATAATATAATGTAATAGGCAGTGTATAATTGGAAATACATTATAATATAACGTAATGTGCAGTGTGTCATTGAAAATACCTTATAATATACTGTAATAGGCAGTGTATAATTGGAAATACCTTATAATATAACGTAATAAGCAGTGTATCATTGAAAATACCTTATAATATATCGTAATTTGCAGTGAATCATTGAAAATAACTTATAATATAACGTAATATGCAGTCTATCATTGAAAATACCTCATAATATAACGTAATATGCAGTGTATCATTGAAAATACCTTATACTATAACGTAATATGCAGTGTATCATTGAAAATACCTTATAATATAATGTTATATGCAGTGTATAATTGGAAATACATTATAATATAACGTGATGTGCAGTGTGTCATTGAAAATACCTTATAATATAACGTAATATGCAGTGTATCATAGAAAATACCTTATAAATGACGTAATATGCAGTCTATCATTGAAAATACCTTATAATATAACGTAATATGCAGTGAATCATTGAAAATACCATATAATATAACGTAATATGCAGTGTATCATTGACAATACCTTATAATGTAATATAATATGCAGTGTATCATTGAAAATACGTTATAATATAACGTATTATGCAGTGTATCATAGAAAATCCCTTGTAATATAATGTAATATGCAGCGTATCATTGAAAATACATTACAAAATAACGTAATTTGCAGTGAATCATTGAAAATACCTTACAATATAACGTAATATGCAGTGTATCTTTGAAAATACCTTATAATATAACGTAATATGCAGTGTATCATTGAAAATACCTTATAATGTAATGTAATATGTACTGTATCATTTAAAATTCCTTATAATATAACGTAATATGCAGTGATTCATTGAAAATACCTTATAACATAACGTTATATGCAGTCTATCATTGAAAATACTTTATAATATAACGTAATATGCAGTGATTCATTGAAAATACCTTATAATATAACGTAATATGCTGTGTATCATTGAAAATACCTTATAATATAACGTAATATGCAGTGTATCATTGGAAATACCTTATAATGTAACGTAATATGCAGTGTATCATTGAGAATACTTTATAATATATCGTAATTTGTAGTGTATCATTGAAAATACCTTATAATATAACGTAATTTGTAGTGTATCATTGAAAATATATTATAATATAAAGTAATATGCAGTGTATCAGTGAAAATAGCTTATAATATAACGTAATATGCAATGTATCATTGAAAATACTTTATAATATATCGTAATATGCAGTGTATCATTGAAAATACCTTATAATGTAACATAATATGCTGTGTGTGATTGAAAATACCTTATAATGTAATATGCAGTGTATCATTGAAAATACCTTATAATGTAATGTAATATGCAGTGTATCATTGAAAATACCTTATAATATAACGTAATATGCAGTGTATCATTGAAAATACCTTATAATATAACGTGATATTTGCAGTCTATCATTGAAAATACCTTATTATATAAGGTAATATGCAGTCTATCAATGAAAATAACTTATAATATAACGTAATACGCAGTGTATCATTGAAAATACCTTATAATATAACGTAATATACAGTGTATCATTGAAAATACTTTAGAATATATCGTAATTGTAGTGTATCATTGAAAATAAATTATAATATAACGTAATATGCAATGTATCATTGAAAATACTTTATAATATATCGTAATTTGTAGTGTATCATTGAAAATACCTTATAATATAACGTAATTTGTAGTGTATCATTGAAAATATATTATAATATAAAGTAATATGCAGTGTATCATTGAATATAGCTTATAATATAACGTAATATGCAGTGTATCATTGAAAATACCTTATAATATAACGTAATATGCAGTGTATCATTGAAAATACCTTATAATACAATGTAATATGCAGTCTATCATTGGAAATACCATATAATATAACGTAATATGCAGTCTATCATTGAAAATACCTTATAATATAACGTAATATGCAATGTATCATTGAAAATACTTTATAATATATCGTAATTTGTAGTGTATCATTGAAAATACCTTATAATATAACGTAATTTGTAGTGTATCATTGAAAATACATTATAATATAAAGTAATATGCAGTGTATCATTGAAAATAGCTTATAATATAACGTAATATGCAGTGTATCATTGAAAATACCTTATAATATAACGTGATATTTGCAGTCTATCATTGAAAATACCTTATTATATAAGGTAATATGCAGTCTATCAATGAAAATAACTTATAATATAACGTAATACGCAGTGTATCATTGAAAATACCTTATACTGTAACGTAATATGCAGTGTATCATTGAGAATACTTTATAATATATCGTAATTTGTAGTGTATCATTGAAAATACCTTATAATATAACGTAATTTGTAGTGTATCATTGAAAATATATTATAATATAAAGTAATATGCAGTGTATCATTGAAAATAGCTTATAATATAACGTAATATGCAGTGTATCATTGAAAATACCTTATAATATAACGTAATATGCAGTGTATCATTGAAAATACATTATAATATAACGTAATATGCAATGTATCATTGAAAATACTTTATAATATATCGTAATATGCAGTGTATCATTGAAAATACCTTATAATGTAACATAATATGCTGTGTGTTATTGAAAATACCTTATAATGTAATATGCAGTGTATCATTGAAAATACCTTATAATGTAATGTAATATGCAGTGTATCATTGAAAATACCTTATAATATAACGTAATATGCAGTGTATCATTGAAAATACCTTATAATATAACGTGATATTTGCAGTCTATCATTGAAAATACCTTATTATATAAGGTAATATGCAGTCTATCAATGAAAATAACTTATAATATAACGTAATACGCAGTGTATCATTGAAAATACCTTATAATATATCGTAATATACAGTGTATCATTGAAAATACTTTAGAATATATCGTAATTGTAGTGTATCATTGAAAATAAATTATAATATAACGTAATATGCAATGTATCATTGAAAATACTTTATAATATATCGTAATTTGTAGTGTATCATTGAAAATACCTTATAATATAACGTAATTTGTAGTGTATCATTGAAAATATATTATAATATAAAGTAATATGCAGTGTATCATTGAATATAGCTTATAATATAACGTAATATGCAGTGTATCATTGAAAATACCTTATAATATAACGTAATATGCAGTGTATCATTGAAAATACCTTATAATATAACGTAATATGCAATGTATCATTGAAAATACTTTATAATATATCGTAATTTGTAGTGTATCATTGAAAATACCTTATAATATAACGTAATTTGTAGTGTATCATTGAAAATACATTATAATATAAAGTAATATGCAGTGTATCATTGAAAATAGCTTATAATATAACGTAATATGCAGTGTATCATTGAAAATACCTTATAATATAACGTGATATTTGCAGTCTATCATTGAAAATACCTTATTATATAAGGTAATATGCAGTCTATCAATGAAAATAACTTATAATATAACGTAATACGCAGTGTATCATTGAAAATACCTTATAATATATCGTAATTTGTAGTGTATCATTGAAAATACTTTAGAATATATCGTAATTGTAGTGTATCATTGAAAATAAATTATAATATAACGTAATATGCAATGTATCATTGAAAATACTTTATAATATATCGTAATTTGTAGTGTATCATTGAAAATACCTTATAATATAACGTAATTTGTAGTGTATCATTGAAAATATATTATAATATAAAGTAATATGCAGTGTATCATTGAATATAGCTTATAATATAACGTAATATGCAGTGTATCATTGAAAATACCTTATAATATAACGTAATATGCAGTGTATCATTGAAAATACCTTATAATACAATGTAATATGCAGTCTATCATTGGAAATACCATATAATATAACGTAATATGCAGTCTATCATTGAAAATACCTTATAATATAACGTAATATGCAATGTATCATTGAAAATACTTTATAATATATCGTAATTTGTAGTGTATCATTGAAAATACCTTATAATATAACGTAATTTGTAGTGTATCATTGAAAATACATTATAATATAAAGTAATATGCAGTGTATCATTGAAAATAGCTTATAATATAACGTAATATGCAGTGTATCATTGAAAATACCTTATAATATAACGTGATATTTGCAGTCTATCATTGAAAATACCTTATTATATAAGGTAATATGCAGTCTATCAATGAAAATAACTTATAATATAACGTAATACGCAGTGTATCATTGAAAATACCTTATACTGTAACGTAATATGCAGTGTATCATTGAGAATACTTTATAATATATCGTAATTTGTAGTGTATCATTGAAAATACCTTATAATACAACGTAATTTGTAGTGTATCATTGAAAATATATTATAATATAAAGTAATATGCAGTGTATCATTGAAAATAGCTTATAATATAACGTAATATGCAGTGTATCATTGAAAATACCTTATAATATAACGTAATATGCAGTGTATCATTGAAAATACATTATAATATAACGTAATATGCAATGTATCATTGAAAATACTTTATAATATATCGTAATATGCAGTGTATCATTGAAAATACCTTATAATGTAACATAATATGCTGTGTGTTATTGAAAATACCTTATAATGTAATATGCAGTGTATCATTGAAAATACCTTATAATGTAATGTAATATGCAGTGTATCATTGAAAATACCTTATAATATAACGTAATATGCAGTGTATCATTGAAAATACCTTATAATATAACGTGATATTTGCAGTCTATCATTGAAAATACCTTATTATATAAGGTAATATGCAGTCTATCAATGAAAATAACTTATAATATAACGTAATACGCAGTGTATCATTGAAAATACCTTATAATATAACGTAATATACAGTGTATCATTGAAAATACTTTAGAATATATCGTAATTGTAGTGTATCATTGAAAATAAATTATAATATAACGTAATATGCAATGTATCATTGAAAATACTTTATAATATATCGTAATTTGTAGTGTATCATTGAAAATACCTTATAATATAACGTAATTTGTAGTGTATCATTGAAAATATATTATAATATAAAGTAATATGCAGTGTATCATTGAATATAGCTTATAATATAACGTAATATGCAGTGTATCATTGAAAATACCTTATAATATAACGTAATATGCAGTGTATCATTGAAAATACCTTATAATACAATGTAATATGCAGTCTATCATTGGAAATACCATATAATATAACGTAATATGCAGTCTATCATTGAAAATACCTTATAATATAACGTAATATGCAATGTATCATTGAAAATACTTTATAATATATCGTAATTTGTAGTGTATCATTGAAAATACCTTATAATATAACGTAATTTGTAGTGTATCATTGAAAATACATTATAATATAAAGTAATATGCAGTGTATCATTGAAAATAGCTTATAATATAACGTAATATGCAGTGTATCATTGAAAATACCTTATAATATAACGTGATATTTGCAGTCTATCATTGAAAATACCTTATTATATAAGGTAATATGCAGTCTATCAATGAAAATAACTTATAATATAACGTAATACGCAGTGTATCATTGAAAATACCTTATAATATATCGTAATTTGTAGTGTATCATTGAAAATAACTTATAATAAAACGTAATATGCAGTCTTCCATTGAAAATACATTATAAAATAATGTAATATGCAGTGTATCATTGAATATAGCTTATAATATAATGAAATATGCAGTGTATCATTGAAAATACCTTATAATGTAACATAATATGCTGTGTGTTATTGAAAATACCTTATAATATAACGTAATATACAGTGTATCATTGAAAATACTTTATAATATATCGTAATTGTAGTGTATCATTGAAAATACATTATAATATAACGTAATATGCAATGTATCATTGAGAATACTTTATAATATATCGTAATTTGTAGTGTATCATTGAAAATACCTTATTATATAAGGTAATATGCAGTCTATCGATGAAAATACTTTAGAATATATCGTAATTGTAGTGTATCATTGAAAATACCTTATAATATAACGTAATATGCAGTGTATCATTGAAAATACCTTATAATATAACGTGATATGCAGTGTATCATTCAATATAGCTTATAATATAACGTAATATGCAGTGTATCATTGAAAATACCTTATAATATAACGTAATATGCAGTGTATCATTGAAAATACCTTATAATATAACGTAATATACAGTGTATCATTGAAAATACTTTAGAATATATCGTAATTGTAGTGTATCATTGAAAATAAATTATAATATAACGTAATATGCAATGTATCATTGAAAATACTTTATAATATATCGTAATTTGTAGTGTATCATTGAAAATACCTTATAATATAACGTAATTTGTAGTGTATCATTGAAAATATATTATAATATAAAGTAATATGCAGTGTATCATTGAATATAGCTTATAATATAACGTAATATGCAGTGTATCATTGAAAATACCTTATAATATAACGTAATATGCAGTGTATCATTGAAAATACCTTATAATACAATGTAATATGCAGTCTATCATTGGAAATACCATATAATATAACGTAATATGCAGTCTATCATTGAAAATACCTTATAATATAACGTAATATGCAATGTGTCATTGAAAATACTTTATAATATATCGTAATTTGTAGTGTATCATTGAAAATACCTTATAATATAACGTAATTTGTAGTGTATCATTGAAAATACATTATAATATAAAGTAATATGCAGTGTATCATTGAAAATAGCTTATAATATAACGTAATATGCAGTGTATCATTGAAAATACCTTATAATATAACGTGATATTTGCAGTCTATCATTGAAAATACCTTATTATATAAGGTAATATGCAGTCTATCAATGAAAATAACTTATAATATAACGTAATACGCAGTGTATCATTGAAAATACCTTATAATACAATGTAATATGCAGTCTATCATTGGAAATACCATATAATATAACGTAATATGCAGTCTATCATTGAAAATACCTTATAATATAACGTAATATGCAATGTATCATTGAAAATACTTTATAATATATCGTAATTTGTAGTGTATCATTGAAAATACCTTATAATATAACGTAATTTGTAGTGTATCATTGAAAATACATTATAATATAAAGTAATATGCAGTGTATCATTGAAAATAGCTTATAATATAACGTAATATGCAGTGTATCATTGAAAATACCTTATAATATAACGTGATATTTGCAGTCTATCATGAAAATACCTTATTATTTAAGGTAATATGCAGTCTATCAATGAAAATAACTTATAATATAACGTAATACGCAGTGTATCATTGAAAATACCTTATAATATAACGTAATATGCAGTGATTCATTGAAAATACCTTATAATATAACGTAATATGCTGTGTATCATTGAAAATACCTTATAATATAACGTAATATGCAGTGTATCATTGAAAATACCTTATAATATAACGTGATATTTGCAGTCTATCATTGAAAATACCTTATTATATAAGGTAATATGCAGTCTATCAATGAAAATAACTTATAATATAACGTAATACGCAGTGTATCATTGAAAATACCTTATAATATAACGTAATATGCAGTGATTCATTGAAAATACCTTATAATATAACGTAATATGCTGTGTATCATTGAAAATACCTTATAATATAACGTAATATGCAGTGTATCATTGAAAATACCTTATAATGTAACGTAATATGCAGTGTATAATTGAAAATAACTTATAATGTATCGTAGTGTATCATTGAAAATACCTTATAATATAACGTAATATGCAGTGTATCATTGAAAATACCTTTTAATATAACGTGATATTTGCAGTCTATCATTGAAAAAACCTTATTATATATAGTAGTTTATCATTGAAAATACCTTATAATGTAATGTAATATGCAGTGTATCATTGAAAATACCTTATAATATATCGTAATTTGTAGTGTATCATTGAAAATAGCTTATAATATAACGTAATATGCAGTCTCCCATTGAAAATACATTATAAAATAATGTAATATGCAGTGTATCATTGAAAATACCTTATGATATAACGTAATATGCAGTGTATCATTGAAAATACCTTATAATATATAGTAGTTTATTATTGAAAATACCTTAGAATATATGGTAATTTGTAGTATATCATTGAAAATACTTTATAATATAACGTAATATGCAGTTTATCATTGAAAATACCTTATAATATATCGTAATTTGTAGTGTTGCAATGAAAATACCTTATAATATAACGTAATATGCAGTGTATCATTGAAAATACCTTATAATATAACGTAATATGCAGGGTATCATTGAAAATACCTTATAATATATCGTAATTTGTAGTGTATCATTGAAAATACCTTAGAATATATGGTAATGCTAGTCTATCACTGAAAATACCTTATAATATAACGTAATATGCAGTCTACCATTGAAAATAGCTTATAATATAACGTAATATGCAGTGTATCATTGAAAATACCTTATAATATAACGTGATATTTGCAGTCTATCATTGAAAATACCTTATTATATAAGGTAATATGCAGTCTATCAATGAAAATAACTTATAATATAACGTAATACGCAGTGTATCATTGAAAATACCTTATAATATATCGTAATTTGTAGTGTATCATTGAAAATAACTTATAATAAAACGTAATATGCAGTCTTCCATTGAAAATACATTATAAAATAATGTAATATGCAGTGTATCATTGTAAATAACTTATAATATAATGAAATATGCAGTGTATCATTGAAAATACCTTATAATGTAACATAATATGCTGTGTGTTATTGAAAATACCTTATAATATAACGTAATATACAGTGTATCATTGAAAATACTTTATAATATATCGTAATTGTAGTGTATCATTGAAAATACATTATAATATAACGTAATATGCAATGTATCATTGAGAATACTTTATAATATATCGTAATTTGTAGTGTATCATTGAAAATACCTTATTATATAAGGTAATATGCAGTCTATCGATGAAAATACTTTAGAATATATCGTAATTGTAGTGTATCATTGAAAATACCTTATAATATAACGTAATATGCAGTGTATCATTGAAAATACCTTATAATATAACGTGATATGCAGTGTATCATTGAATATAGCTTATAATATAACGTAATATGCAGTGTATCATTGAAAATACCTTATAATATAACGTAATATGCAGTGATTCATTGAAAATACCTTATAATATAACGTAATATGCTGTGTATCATTGAAAATACCTTATAATATAACGTAATATGCAGTGTATCATTGAAAATACCTTATAATATAACGTGATATTTGCAGTCTATCATTGAAAATACCTTATTATATAAGGTAATATGCAGTCTATCAATGAAAATACTTTAGAATATATCGTAATTGTAGTGTATCATTGAAAATACCTTATAATATAACGTAATATGCAGTGTATCATTGAAAATACCTTATAATATAACGTGATATGCAGTGTATCATTGAATATAGCTTATAATATAACGTAATATGCAGTGTATCATTGAAAATACCTTATAATATAACGTAATATGCAGTGATTCATTGAAAATACCTTATAATATAACGTAATATGCTGTGTATCATTGAAAATACCTTATAATATAACGTAATATGCAGTGTATCATTGAAAATACCTTATAATATAACGTGATATTTGCAGTCTATCGTTGAAAATACCTTATTATATAAGGTAATATGCAGTCTATCAATGAAAATAACTTATAATATAACGTAATACGCAGTGTATCATTGAAAATACATTATAAAATAATGTAATATGCAGTGTATCATTGAAAATACCTTATGATATAACGTAATATGCAGTGTATCATTGAAAATACCTTATAATATATAGTAGTTTATTATTGAAAATACCTTAGAATATATGGTAATTTGTAGTATATCATTGAAAATACTTTATAATATAACGTAATATGCAGTTTATCATTGAAAATACCTTATAATATATCGTAATTTGTAGTGTTGCAATGAAAATACCTTATAATATAACGTAATATGCAGTGTATCATTGAAAATACCTTATAATATAACGTAATATGCAGGGTATCATTGAAAATACCTTATAATATATCGTAATTTGTAGTGTATCATTGAAAATACCTTAGAATATATGGTAATGCTAGTCTATCACTGAAAATACCTTATAATATAACGTAATATGCAGTCTACCATTGAAAATACATTATAAAATAATGTAATATGTAGTCGGTCATTGAAAATACCTTATAATATAACGCAATATGCAGTGTATCATTGAAAATACCTTATAATATAACGTAATATGCTGTGTATCATTGAAAATACCTTATAATACAATGTAATATGCAGTCTATCATTGGAAATACCATATAATATAACGTAATATGCAGTCTATCACTGAAAATACCTTATAATATAACGTAATATGCAATGTATCATTGAAAATACTTTATAATATATCGTAATTTGTAGTGTATCATTGAAAATACCTTATGATATAACGTAATATGCAGTGTATCATTGAAAATACCTTATAATATATAGTAGTTTATTATTGAAAATACCTTAGAATATATGGTAATTTGTAGTATATCATTGAAAATACTTTATAATATAACGTAATATGCAGTTTATCATTGAAAATACCTTATAATATAACGTAATTTGTAGTGTATCATTGAAAATACCTTATAATATAACGTAATATGCTGTGTATCATTGAAAATACCTTATAATATAACGTAATATGCAGTGATTCATTGAAAATACCTTATAATATAACGTAATATGCAGGGTATAATTGAAAATACCTTATAATACATCGTAATTTGTAGTGTATCATTGAAAATACCTTAGAATATATGGTAATTCTAGTCTATCAATGAATATACCTTATAATATAACGTAATATGCAGTGTATCATTGAAAATACCTTATAATATATCGTAATTTGTAGTGTATCATTGAAAATACCTTATAATATAACGTAATTTGTAGTGTATCAATGAAAATACCTTCTCATATAACGTAATATGCAGTGTATCATTGAAAATACCTTATAATATCACGTAATATGCAGTGTATCATTGAAAATACCTTATAATATAACGTAATATGCAGGGTATCATTGAAAATACCTTATAATATATCGTAATTTGTAGTGTATCATTGAAAATACATTATAATATAACGTAATATGCAGTGTATCATTGAAAATACCTTGTAATATATCGTAATTTGTATTGTATCATTGAAAATACCTTATAGTATAACGTAATATGCAGTGCATCATTGAAAATACCTTATAATATCACGTAATGTGCAGTGTATCATTGAAAATACCTTATAATATAACGTAATATGCAGGGTATCATTGAAAATACCTTATAATATATCGTAATTTGTAGTGTATCATTGAAAATACCTTATAATATAACGTAATATGCAGTGTATCATTGAAAATACTTTATAATATAACGTAATATGCAGGGTATAATTGAAAATACCTTATAATACATCGTAATTTGTAGTGTATCATTGAAAATACCTTAGAATATATGGTAATTCTATTCTATTGTTACGTCTCACGCGGGGTCCGCGAAGACGTTACGTTTTTACGCGTGCGAATTTATTTCGATGTTTACGGTTCGTTGCGACGTAGGACGAGTTACGTCGTTCCGTCGTCAGAGAGAGAATGTCGGGATGGGATCCCCGGTCGGCTGGACCTAGTCCGCCTGGGCCGTGAATTGGAGTACGCACACGCAAACGGCTGGACCAAGTCCGCCAAGATTGTGGGTGGGTACGGTAGGTCGAACGGCTGGACCCAGTCCGCCTAGTTCGAGGAAAATTGGAGACTTCACAAACGGCTAGACCTAGTCCGCCAAGATTGTGGTAGGTGAGGGAACTCGAACGGCTAGACCCAGTCCGCCTAGTTCGAGGGAAATTGAAGGACGCACAAACGGCTGGACCCAGTCCGCCAGGAATGTGGTAGTGGGGGAGCTCGAGAGGCTAGATCCAGTCCGCCGTGCTCGAACGTGTAGGTATAGGACATGGGTGAAAAAGTGGTTGGCGACTCCTCTCACGACTAAGGTTCTTGATACACGCACGTTCGCACACGCAAATGAATTTATTCTGTGCTGGTCCGCACGCAGCAATTTCGACGTATAAGGGGATTAGGAAGGAGGTGGTGTATCCTCTCAGTTTGAAGGCCAGAACTACAAATAGTTCAAAGTGCTCTCGGTTTCATCATCGAGAATGATGGAAGTAGGTAAATGGTTAAAAGGTTGGATTGAGGAAGGTGAACGCGAACAGTCGTTGCACTGGATGGTGCACCGAAGAATTCTGACTTCAGACTTCAGCTGACTCGTGACTTCGACTGACTCCTGACTTGGACTGACTTCGACTGACTTCGACTGGCTCCGACTGACTTCTGACTTCGACTGACTCCTGACTTCGACTGCTTTCGACTGATTCCTGAATTCAACTGACTCCTGACTTCGACTGCTTTCGACTGATTCCTGAATTCAACTGACTCCTGACTTCGACTGCTTTCGACTGATTCCTGAATTCAACTGACTTCGTAGGTGTCCAGCTGCTTCCCTTATAGTCCAACGTTGGTGGAAGGGGGTAGTCCCAATCACATGTCAAGTTGTTCCAGTGGAAGGGGTAGTGGATCACTGGAGGTGGATCGACGTTCCTGCATCTCAGTCCTTTATCGTATTTTGTGAAATAATTCTGTTCTGAGACTATGTCCTTATCGTATTTCGTGAAATAATTCTGTTCTGAGACTATGTCCTTTATCGTATTTCGTGAGATAATTCAGGTGCAGGAATGGTGTTGTCGGTTCGAACTGTCGACTACTAATGATCGATTTGATCCGCTGTCTCGATGATTTCGACTTCTGGTGGGGGTTGCGACGTAGTAGGTTCACTAGACTGGAAGGTCCGTATCAATAGGGAAACGGTCCCTTGAAACTTTATTCTTGTGAGATTTGAAATAGTGGCGTATGAATGAGGGGCAGGCCCCTTGAAAATATACCACAGGAACGGCCTGGGCTTGCAAGAGCAGGACGGACTGTGGTGACGAACGTCACACTATCAATGAATATACCTTATAATATAACGTAATATGCAGTGTATCATTGAAAATACCTTATAATATATCGTAATTTGTAGTGTATCATTGAAAATACCTTATAATATAACGTAATTTGTAGTGTATCAATGAAAATACCTTCACATATAACGTAATATGCAGTGTATCATTGAAAATACCTTATAATATATCGTAATTTGTAGTGTAGCAATGAAAATACTTTATAATATAACGTAATATGCAGTGTATCATTGAAAATACCTTATAATATAACGTAATATGCAGTGTATCATTGAAAATACCTTATAATATAACGTAATATGCAGGGTATCATTGAAAATACCTTATAATATATCGTAATTTGTAGTGTATCATTGAAAATACCTTAGAATATATGGTAATGCTAGTCTATCACTGAAAATACCTTATAATATAACGTAATATGCAGTCTACCATTGAAAATACATTATAAAATAATGTAATATGTAGTCTGTCATTGAAAATACCTTATAATATAACGTAATATGCAGTGTATCATTGAAAATACCGTATAATATATAGTAGTTTATCATTGAAAATACCTTATAATATAACGTAATATGCAGTTTATCATTGAAAATACCTTATAATATATCGTAATTTGTAGTGTATCAATGAAAATACCTTATAATATAACGTAATATGCAGTGTATCATTGAAAATACCTTGTAATATATCGTAATTTGTATTGTATTATTGAAAATACCTTATAGTAGAACGTAATATGCAGTGCATCATAGAAAATACCTTATAATATAACGTAATATGCAGTGTATCATTGAAAATACCTTATAATATAACGTAATATGCAGGGTATCATTGAAAATACCTTATAATATATCGTAATTTGTAGTGTATCAATGAAAATACCTTCTCATATAACGTAATATGCAGTGTATCATTGAAAATACCTTATAATATATCGTAATTTGTAGTGTATCTTTGAAAATACCTTATAATATAACGTAATATGCAGTGTATCATAGAAAATACCTTATAATATATAGCAGTTTATCATTGAAAATACCTTATAATATATAGTAGTTTATTATTGAAAATACCTTAGAATATATGGTAATTTGTAGTATATCATTGAAAATACTTTATAATATAACGTAATATGCAGTTTATCATTGAAAATACCTTATAATATATCGTAATTTGTAGTGTAGCAATGAAAATACCTTATAATATATAGCAGTTTATCATTGAAAATACCTTATAATATAACTTAATATGCAGTGTATCATTGAAAATACCTTATGATATAACGTAATATGCAGTGTATCATTGAAAATACCTTATAATATATAGTAGTTTATTATTGAAAATACCTTAGAATATATGGTAATTTGTAGTATATCATTGAAAATACTTTATAATATAACGTAATATGCAGTTTATCATTGAAAATACCTTATAATATATCGAAATTTGTAGTGTAGCAATGAAAATACCTTATAATATAACGTAATATGCAGTGTATCATTGAAAATACCTTATAATATATCGTAATTTGTATTGTATCATTGAAAATACCTTATAGTATAACGTAATATGCAGTGCATCATTGAAAATACCTTATAATATCACGTAATATGCAGTGTATCATTGAAAGTACCTTATAATATATCGTAATTTGTAGTGTATCATTGAAAATACCTTATAATATAACGTAATATGCAGTGTATCATTGAAAATACCTTATAATATAACTTAATATGCAGGGTATCATTGAAAATACCTTATAATATATAGTAATTTGTAGTGTATCAATGAAAATACCTTCACATATAACGTAATATGCGGTGTACCATTGAAAATACCTTATAATATATCGTAATTTGTAGTGTATCTTTGAAAATACCTTATAATATAACGTAATATGCAGTGTATCATTGAAAATACCTTATAATATATAGCAGTTTATCATTGAAAATACCTTATAATATAACTTAATATGCAGTGTATCATTGAAAATACCTTATGATATAACGTAATATGCAGTGTATCATTGAAAATACCTTATAATATATAGTAGTTTATTATTGAAAATACCTTAGAATATGTGGTAATTTGTAGTATATCATTGAAAATACTTTATAATATAACGTAATATGCAGTTTATCATTGAAAATACCTTATAATATATCGTAATTTGTAGTGTAGCAATGAAAATACCTTATAATATAACGTAATATGCAGTGTATCATTGAAAATACCTTATAATATATCGTAATTTGTAGTGTATCATTGAAAATACCTTATAATATAACGTAATATGCAGTGTATCATTGAAAATACCTTATAATATAACGTAATATGCAGGGTATCATGAAAATACCTTATAATATATCGTAATTTGTAGTGTATCAATGAAAATACCTTCTCATATAACGTAATATGCAGTGTATCTTTGAAAATACCTTATAATATTTCGTAATTTGTACTGTATCTTTGAAAATACCTTATAATATAACTTAATATGCAGGGTATCATTCAAAATACCTTATAATATATAGTAATTTGTAGTGTATCAATGAAAATACCTTCACATATAACGTAATATGCAGTGTATCATTGAAAATACCTTATAATATATCGTAATTTGTAGTGTATCTTTGAAAATACCTTATAATATAACGTAATATGCAGTGTACCATTGAAAATACCTTATAATATATAGCAGTTTATCATTGAAAATACCTTATAATATAACTTAATATGCAGTGTATCATTGAAAATACCTTATGATATAACGTAATATGCAGTGTATCATTGAAAATACCTTATAATATATAGTAGTTTATTATTGAAAATACCTTAGAATATATGGTAATTTGTAGTATATCATTGAAAATACTTTATAATATAACGTAATATGCAGTGTATCATTGAAAATACCTTATAATATATCGTAATTTGTAGTGTAGCAATGAAAATACCTTATAATATAACGTAATATGCAGTGTATCATTGAAAATACCTTATAATATATCGTAATTTGTATTGTATCATTGAAAATACCTTATAGTATAACGTAATATGCAGTGCATCATTGAAAATACCTTATAATATCACGTAATATGCAGTGTATCATTGAAAGTACCTTATAATTTAACGTAATATGCAGGGTATCATTGAAAATACCTTATAATATATCGTAATTTGTAGTGTATCATTGAAAATACCTTATAATATAACGTAATATGCAGTGTATCATTGAAAATACCTTATAATATAACTTAATATGCAGGGTATCATTGAAAATACCTTATAATATATAGTAATTTGTAGTGTATCAATGACAATACCTTCACATATAACGTAATATGCGGTGTACCATTGAAAATACCTTATAATATATCGTAATTTGTAGTGTATCTTTGAAAATACCTTATAATATAACGTAATATGCAGTGTATCATTGAAAATACCTTATAATATATAGCAGTTTATCATTGAAAATACCTTATAATATAACGTAATATGCAGTGTATCATTGAAAATACCTTATGATATAACGTAATATGCAGTGTATCATTGAAAATACCTTATAATATATAGTAGTTTATTATTGAAAATACCTTAGAATATGTGGTAATTTGTAGTATATCATTGAAAATACTTTATAATATAACGTAATATGCAGTTTATCATTGAAAATACCTTATAATATATCGTAATTTGTAGTGTAGCAATGAAAATACCTTATAATATAACGTAATATGCAGTGTATCATTGAAAATACCTTATAATATATCGTAATTTGTAGTGTATCATTGAAAATACCTTATAATATAACGTAATATGCAGTGTATCATTGAAAATACCTTATAATATAACGTAATATGCAGGGTATCATGAAAATACCTTATAATATATCGTAATTTGTAGTGTATCAATGAAAATACCTTCTCATATTACGTTATATGCAGTGTATCATTGAAAATACCTTATAATATTTCGTAATTTGTAGTGTATCTTTGAAAATACCTTATAATATAACTTAATATGCAGGGTATCATTGAAAATACCTTATAATATATAGTAATTTGTAGTGTATCAATGAAAATACCTTCACATATAACGTAATATGCAGTGTATCATTGAAAATACCTTATAATATATCGTAATTTGTAGTGTATCTTTGAAAATACCTTATAATATAACGTAATATGCAGTGTACCATTGAAAATACCTTATAATATATAGCAGTTTATCATTGAAAATACCTTATAATATAACTTAATATGCAGTGTATCATTGAAAATACCTTATGATATAACGTAATATGCAGTGTATCATTGAAAATACCTTATAATATATAGTAGTTTATTATTGAAAATACCTTAGAATATATGGTAATTTGTAGTATATCATTGAAAATACTTTATAATATAACGTAATATGCAGTTTATCATTGAAAATACCTTATAATATATCGTAATTTGTAGTGTATCAATGAAAATACCTTATAATATATAGCAGTTTATCATTGAAAATACCTTATAATATAACTTAATATGCAGTGTATCATTGAAAATACCTTATGATATAACGTAATATGCAGTGTATCATTGAAAATACCTTATAATATATAGTAGTTTATTATTGAAAATACCTTAGAATATATGGTAATTTGTAGTATATCATTGAAAATACTTTATAATATAACGTAATATGCAGTTTATCATTGAAAATACCTTATAATATATCGTAATTTGTAGTGTAGCAATGAAAATACCTTATAATATAACGTAATATGCAGTGTATCATTGAAAATACCTTATAATATATCGTAATTTGTATTGTATCATTGAAAATACCTTATAGTATAACGTAATATGCAGTGCATCATTGAAAATACCTTATAATATCACGTAATATGCAGTGTATCATTGAAAGTACCTTATAATATAACTTAATATGCAGGGTATCATTGAAAATACCTTATAATATATAGTAATTTGTAGTGTATCAATGACAATACCTTCACATATAACGTAATATGCGGTGTACCATTGAAAATACCTTATAATATATCGTAATTTGTAGTGTATCTTTGAAAATACCTTATAATATAACGTAATATGCAGTGTATCATTGAAAATACCTTATAATATATAGCAGTTTATCATTGAAAATACCTTATAATATAACGTAATATGCAGTGTATCATTGAAAATACCTTATGATATAACGTAATATGCAGTGTATCATTGAAAATACCTTATAATATATAGTAGTTTATTATTGAAAATACCTTAGAATATGTGGTAATTTGTAGTATATCATTGAAAATACTTTATAATATAACGTAATATGCAGTTTATCATTGAAAATACCTTATAATATATCGTAATTTGTAGTGTAGCAATGAAAATACCTTATAATATAACGTAATATGCAGTGTATCATTGAAAATACCTTATAATATATCGTAATTTGTAGTGTATCATTGAAAATACCTTATAATATAACGTAATATGCAGTGTATCATTGAAAATACCTTATAATATAACGTAATATGCAGGGTATCATGAAAATACCTTATAATATATCGTAATTTGTAGTGTATCAATGAAAATACCTTCTCATATAACGTAATATGCAGTGTATCTTTGAAAATACCATATAATATTTCGTAATTTGTAGTGTATCTTTGAAAATACCTTATAATATAACTTAATATGCAGGGTATCATTGAAAATACCTTATAATATATAGTAATTTGTAGTGTATCAATGAAAATACCTTCACATATAACGTAATATGCAGTGTATCATTGAAAATACCTTATAATATATCGTAATTTGTAGAGTATCTTTGAAAATACCTGATAATATAACGTAATATGCAGTGTACCATTGAAAATACCTTATAATATGTAGCAGTTTATCATTGAAAATACCTTATAATATAACTTCATATGCAGTGTATCATTGAAAATACCTTATGATATAACGTAATATGCAGTGTATCATTGAAAATACCTTATAATATATAGTAGTTTATTATTGAAAATACCTTAGAATATATGGTAATTTGTAGTATATCATTGAAAATACTTTATAATATAACGTAATATGCAGTTTATCATTGAAAATACCTTATAATATATCGTAATTTGTAGTGTAGCAATGAAAATACCTTATAATATAACGTAATATGCAGTGTATCATTGAAAATACCTTATAATATATCGTAATTTGTATTGTATCATTGAAAATACCTTATAGTATAACGTAATATGCAGTGCATCATTGAAAATACCTTATAATATCACGTAATATACAGTGTATCATTGAAAGTACCTTATAATTTAACGTAATATGCAGGGTATCATTGAAAATACCTTATAATATATCGTATTTTGTAGTGTAGCAATGAAAATACCTTATAATATAACGTAATATGCAGTGTATCATTGAAAATACTTTATAATATAACGTAATATGCAGTTTATCATTGAAAATACCTTATAATATATCGTAATTTGTAGTGTAGCAATGAAAATACCTTATAATATAACGTAATATGCAGTGTATCATTGAAAATACCTTATAATATATCGTAATTTGTAGTGTATCATTGAAAATACCTTATAATATAACGTAATATGCAGTGTATCATTGAAAATACCTTATAATATAACGTAATATGCAGGGTATCATGAAAATACCTTATAATATATCGTAATTTGTAGTGTATCAATGAAAATACCTTCTCATATAACGTAATATGCAGTGTATCTTTGAAAATACCTTATAATATTTCGTAATATGCAGTGTATCATTGAAAATACCTTACAATATATAGTAGTTTATCATTGAAAATACCTTATAATATATAGTAATTTGTAGTGTATCAATGACAATACCTTCACATATAACGTAATATGCGGTGTACCATTGAAAATACCTTATAATATATCGTAATTTGTAGTGTATCTTTGAAAATACCTTATAATATAACGTAATATGCAGTGTATCATTGAAAATACCTTATAATATATAGCAGTTTATCATTGAAAATACCTTATAATATAACTTAATATGCAGTGTATCATTGAAAATACCTTATGATATAACGTAATATGCAGTGTATCATTGAAAATACCTTATAATATATAGTAGTTTATTATTGAAAATACCTTAGAATATGTGGTAATTTGTAGTATATCATTGAAAATACTTTATAATATAACGTAATATGCAGTTTATCATTGAAAATACCTTATAATATATCGTAATTTGTAGTGTAGCAATGAAAATACCTTATAATATAACGTAATATGCAGTGTATCATTGAAAATACCTTATAATATATCGTAATTTGTAGTGTATCATTGAAAATACCTTATAATATAACGTAATATGCAGTGTATCATTGAAAATACCTTATAATATAACGTAATATGCAGGGTATCATGAAAATACCTTATAATATATCGTAATTTGTAGTGTATCAATGAAAATACCTTCTCATATAACGTAATATGCAGTGTATCTTTGAAAATACCATATAATATTTCGTAATTTGTAGTGTATCTTTGAAAATACCTTATAATATAACTTAATATGCAGGGTATCATTGAAAATACCTTATAATATATAGTAATTTGTAGTGTATCAATGAAAATACCTTCACATATAACGTAATATGCAGTGTATCATTGAAAATACCTTATAATATATCGTAATTTGTAGAGTATCTTTGAAAATACCTGATAATATAACGTAATATGCAGTGTACCATTGAAAATACCTTATAATATATAGCAGTTTATCATTGAAAATACCTTATAATATAACTTCATATGCAGTGTATCATTGAAAATACCTTATGATATAACGTAATATGCAGTGTATCATTGAAAATACCTTATAATATATAGTAGTTTATTATTGAAAATACCTTAGAATATATGGTAATTTGTAGTATATCATTGAAAATACTTTATAATATAACGTAATATGCAGTTTATCATTGAAAATACCTTATAATATATCGTAATTTGTAGTGTAGCAATGAAAATACCTTATAATATAACGTAATATGCAGTGTATCATTGAAAATACCTTATAATATATCGTAATTTGTATTGTATCATTGAAAATACCTTATAGTATAACGTAATATGCAGTGCATCATTGAAAATACCTTATAATATCACGTAATATACAGTGTATCATTGAAAGTACCTTATAATTTAACGTAATATGCAGGGTATCATTGAAAATACCTTATAATATATCGTATTTTGTAGTGTAGCAATGAAAATACCTTATAATATAACGTAATATGCAGTGTATCATTGAAAATACTTTATAATATAACGTAATATGCAGTTTATCATTGAAAATACCTTATAATATATCGTAATTTGTAGTGTAGCAATGAAAATACCTTATAATATAACGTAATATGCAGTGTATCATTGAAAATACCTTATAATATATCGTAATTTGTAGTGTATCATTGAAAATACCTTATAATATAACGTAATATGCAGTGTATCATTGAAAATACCTTATAATATAACGTAATATGCAGGGTATCATGAAAATACCTTATAATATATCGTAATTTGTAGTGTATCAATGAAAATACCTTCTCATATAACGTAATATGCAGTGTATCTTTGAAAATACCTTATAATATTTCGTAATATGCAGTGTATCATTGAAAATACCTTACAATATATAGTAGTTTATTATTGAAAATACCTTAGAATATATCGTAATTTGTAGTGTAGCAATGAAAATACCTTATAATATAACGTAATATGCAGTGTATCATTGAAAATACCTTATAATATATCGTAATTTGTAGTGTATCATTGAAAATACCTTATAATATAACGTAATATGCAGTGTATCATTGAAAATACCTTATAATATAACGTAATATGCAGGGTATCATGAAAATACCTTATAATATATCGTAATTTGTAGTGTATCAATGAAAATACCTTCTCATATAACGTAATATGCAGTGTATCATTGAAAATACCTTATAATATTTCGTAATTTGTAGTGTATCTTTGAAAATACCTTATAATATAACTTAATATGCAGGGTATCATTGAAAATACCTTATAATATATAGTAATTTGTAGTGTATCAATGAAAATACCTTCACATATAACGTAATATGCAGTGTATCATTGAAAATACCTTATAATATATCGTAATTTGTAGAGTATCTTTGAAAATACCTTATAATATAACGTAATATGCAGTGTATCATTGAAAATACCTTATAATATAACGTAATATGCAGGGTATCATGAAAATACCTTATAATATATCGTAATTTGTAGTGTATCAATGAAAATACCTTCTCATATAACGTAATATGCAGTGTATCTTTGAAAATACCTTATAATATTTCGTAATTTGTAGTGTATCTTTGAAAATACCTTATAATATAACTTAATATGCAGGGTATCATTGAAAATACCTTATAATATATAGTAATTTGTAGTGTATCAATGAAAATACCTTCACATATAACGTAATATGCAGTGTATCATTGAAAATACCTTATAATATATCGTAATTTGTAGAGTATCTTTGAAAATACCTTATAATATAACGTAATATGCAGTGTACCATTGAAAATACCTTATAATATATAGCAGTTTATCATTGAAAATACCTTATAATATAACTTAATATGCAGTGTATCATTGAAAATACCTTATGATATAACGTAATATGCAGTGTATCATTGAAAATACCTTATAATATATAGTAGTTTATTATTGAAAATACCTTAGAATATATGGTAATTTGTAGTATATCATTGAAAATACTTTATAATATAACGTAATATGCAGTTTATCATTGAAAATACCTTATAATATATCGTAATTTGTAGTATATCATTGAAAATACTTTATAATATAACGTAATATGCAGTTTATCATTGAAAATACCTTATAATATATCGTAATTTGTAGTGTAGCAATGAAAATACCTTATAATATATAGCAGTTTATCATTGAAAATACCTTATAATATAACTTAATATGCAGTGTATCATTGAAAATACCTTATGATATAACGTAATATGCAGTGTATCATTGAAAATACCTTATAATATATAGTAGTTTATTATTGAAAATACCTTAGAATATATGGTAATTTGTAGTATATCATTGAAAATACTTTATAATATAACGTAATATGCAGTTTATCATTGAAAATACCTTATAATATATCGTAATTTGTAGTGTAGCAATGAAAATACCTTATAATATAACGTAATATGCAGTGTATCATTGAAAATACCTTATAATATATCGTAATTTGTATTGTATCATTGAAAATACCTTATAGTATAACGTAATATGCAGTGCATCATTGAAAATACCTTATAATATAACGTAATATGCAGTGTATCATTGAAAGTACCTTATAATATATCGTAATTTGTAGTGTATCATTGAAAATACCTTATAATATAACGTAATATGCAGTGTATCATTGAAAATACCTTATAATATAACTTAATATGCAGGGTATCATTGAAAATACCTTATAATATATCGTAATTTGTAGTGTATCAATGACAATACCTTCACATATAACGTAATATGCGGTGTACCATTGAAAATACCTTATAATATATCGTAATTTGTAGTGTATCATTGAAAATACCTTATAATATAACGTAATATGCAGTGTATCATTGAAAATACCTTATAATATATAGCAGTTTATCATTGAAAATACCTTATAATATAACTTAATATGCAGTGTATCATTGAAAATACCTTATAATATAACGTAATATGCAGTGTATCATTGAAAATACCTTATAATATATAGTAGTTTATTATTGAAAATACCTTAGAATATGTGGTAATTTGTAGTATATCATTGAAAATACTTTATAATATAACGTAATATGCAGTTTATCATTGAAAATACCTTATAATATATCGTAATTTGTAGTGTAGCAATGAAAATACCTTATAATATAACGTAATATGCAGTGTATCATTGAAAATACCTTATAATATATCGTAATTTGTAGTGTATCATTGAAAATACCTTATAATATAACGTAATATGCAGTGTATCATTGAAAATACCTTATAATATAACGTAATATGCAGGGTATCATGAAAATACCTTATAATATATCGTAATTTGTAGTGTATCAATGAAAATACCTTCTCATATAACGTAATATGCAGTGTATCTTTGAAAATACCTTATAATATTTCGTAATTTGTAGTGTATCTTTGAAAATACCTTATAATATAACTTAATATGCAGGGTATCATTCAAAATACCTTATAATATATAGTAATTTGTAGTGTATCAATGAAAATACCTTCACATATAACGTAATATGCAGTGTATCATTGAAAATACCTTATAATATATCGTAATTTGTAGTGTATCTTTGAAAATACCTTATAATATAACGTAATATGCAGTGTACCATTGAAAATACCTTATAATATATAGCAGTTTATCATTGAAAATACCTTATAATATAACTTAATATGCAGTGTATCATTGAAAATACCTTATGATATAACGTAATATGCAGTGTATCATTGAAAATACCTTATAATATATAGTAGTTTATTATTGAAAATACCTTAGAATATATGGTAATTTGTAGTATATCATTGAAAATACTTTATAATATAACGTAATATGCAGTTTATCATTGAAAATACCTTATAATATATCGTAATTTGTAGTGTATCAATGAAAATACCTTATAATATAACGTAATATGCAGTGTATCATTGAAAATACCTTATAATATATCGTAATTTGTATTGTATCATTGAAAATACCTTATAGTATAACGTAATATGCAGTGCATCATTGAAAATACCTTATAATATCACGTAATATGCAGTGTATCATTGAAAGTACCTTATAATTTAACGTAATATGCAGGGTATCATTGAAAATACCTTATAATATATCGTAATTTGTAGTGTATCATTGAAAATACCTTATAATATAACGTAATATGCAGTGTATCATTGAAAATACCTTATAATATAACTTAATATGCAGGGTATCATTGAAAATACCTTATAATATATAGTAATTTGTAGTGTATCAATGACAATACCTTCACATATAACGTAATATGCGGTGTACCATTGAAAATACCTTATAATATATCGTAATTTGTAGTGTATCTTTGAAAATACCTTATAATATAACGTAATATGCAGTGTATCATTGAAAATACCTTATAATATATAGCAGTTTATCATTGAAAATACCTTATAATATAACGTAATATGCAGTGTATCATTGAAAATACCTTATAATATAACGTAATATGCAGGGTATCATGAAAATACCTTATAATATATCGTAATTTGTAGTGTATCAATGAAAATACCTTCTCATATAACGTAATATGCAGTGTATCTTTGAAAATACCTTATAATATATAGTAATTTGTAGTGTATCAATGAAAATACCTTCACATATAACGTAATATGCAGTGTATCATTGAAAATACCTTATAATATATCGTAATTTGTAGTGTATCTTTGAAAATACCTTATAATATAACGTAATATGCAGTGTACCATTGAAAATACCTTATAATATATAGCAGTTTATCATTGAAAATACCTTATAATATAACTTAATATGCAGTGTATCATTGAAAATACCTTATGATATAACGTAATATGCAGTGTATCATTGAAAATACCTTATAATATATAGTAGTTTATTATTGAAAATACCTTAGAATATATGGTAATTTGTAGTATATCATTGAAAATACTTTATAATATAACGTAATATGCAGTTTATCATTGAAAATACCTTATAATATATCGTAATTTGTAGTGTAGCAATGAAAATACCTTATAATATATAGCAGTTTATCATTGAAAATACCTTATAATATAACTTAATATGCAGTGTATCATTGAAAATACCTTATGATATAACGTAATATGCAGTGTATCATTGAAAATACCTTATAATATATAGTAGTTTATTATTGAAAATACCTTAGAATATGTGGTAATTTGTAGTATATCATTGAAAATACTTTATAATATAACGTAATATGCAGTTTATCATTGAAAATACCTTATAATATATCGTAATTTGTAGTGTAGCAATGAAAATACCTTATAATATAACGTAATATGCAGTGTATCATTGAAAATACCTTATAATATATCGTAATTTGTAGTGTATCATTGAAAATACCTTATAATATAACGTAATATGCAGTGTATCATTGAAAATACCTTATAATATAACGTAATATGCAGGGTATCATGAAAATACCTTATAATATATCGTAATTTGTAGTGTATCAATGAAAATACCTTCTCATATAACGTAATATGCAGTGTATCTTTGAAAATACCTTATAATATTTCGTAATTTGTAGTGTATCTTTGAAAATACCTTATAATATAACTTAATATGCAGGGTATCATTCAAAATACCTTATAATATATAGTAATTTGTAGTGTATCAATGAAAATACCTTCACATATAACGTAATATGCAGTGTATCATTGAAAATACCTTATAATATATCGTAATTTGTAGTGTATCTTTGAAAATACCTTATAATATAACGTAATATGCAGTGTACCATTGAAAATACCTTATAATATATAGCAGTTTATCATTGAAAATACCTTATAATATAACTTAATATGCAGTGTATCATTGAAAATACCTTATGATATAACGTAATATGCAGTGTATCATTGAAAATACCTTATAATATATAGTAGTTTATTATTGAAAATACCTTAGAATATATGGTAATTTGTAGTATATCATTGAAAATACTTTATAATATAACGTAATATGCAGTTTATCATTGAAAATACCTTATAATATATCGTAATTTGTAGTGTATCATTGAAAATACCTTATAATATAACGTAATATGCAGTGTATCATTGAAAATACCTTATAATATATCGTAATTTGTATTGTATCATTGAAAATACCTTATAGTATAACGTAATATGCAGTGCATCATTGAAAATACCTTATAATATCACGTAATATGCAGTGTATCATTGAAAGTACCTTATAATTTAACGTAATATGCAGGGTATCATTGAAAATACCTTATAATATATCGTAATTTGTAGTGTATCATTGAAAATACCTTATAATATAACGTAATATGCAGTGTATCATTGAAAATACCTTATAATATAACTTAATATGCAGGGTATCATTGAAAATACCTTATAATATATAGTAATTTGTAGTGTATCAATGACAATACCTTCACATATAACGTAATATGCAGTGTACCATTGAAAATACCTTATAATATATCGTAATTTGTAGTGTATCTTTGAAAATACCTTATAATATAACGTAATATGCAGTGTATCATTGAAAATACCTTATAATATATAGCAGTTTATCATTGAAAATACCTTATAATATAACTTAATATGCAGTGTATCATTGAAAATACCTTATGATATAACGTAATATGCAGTGTATCATTGAAAATACCTTATAATATATAGTAGTTTATTATTGAAAATACCTTAGAATATGTGGTAATTTGTAGTATATCATTGAAAATACTTTATAATATAACGTAATATGCAGTTTATCATTGAAAATACCTTATAATATATCGTAATTTGTAGTGTAGCAATGAAAATACCTTATAATATAACGTAATATGCAGTGTATCATTGAAAATACCTTATAATATATCGTAATTTGTAGTGTATCATTGAAAATACCTTATAATATAACGTAATATGCAGTGTATCATTGAAAATACCTTATAATATAACGTAATATGCAGGGTATCATGAAAATACCTTATAATATATCGTAATTTGTAGTGTATCAATGAAAATACCTTCTCATATAACGTAATATGCAGTGTATCTTTGAAAATACCTTATAATATATAGTAATTTGTAGTGTATCAATGAAAATACCTTCACATATAACGTAATATGCAGTGTATCATTGAAAATACCTTATAATATATCGTAATTTGTAGTGTATCTTTGAAAATACCTTATAATATAACGTAATATGCAGTGTACCATTGAAAATACCTTATAATATATAGCAGTTTATCATTGAAAATACCTTATAATATAACTTAATATGCAGTGTATCATTGAAAATACCTTATGATATAACGTAATATGCAGTGTATCATTGAAAATACCTTATAATATATAGTAGTTTATTATTGAAAATACCTTAGAATATATGGTAATTTGTAGTATATCATTGAAAATACTTTATAATATAACGTAATATGCAGTTTATCATTGAAAATACCTTATAATATATCGTAATTTGTAGTGTAGCAATGAAAATACCTTATAATATATAGCAGTTTATCATTGAAAATACCTTATAATATAACTTAATATGCAGTGTATCATTGAAAATACCTTATGATATAACGTAATATGCAGTGTATCATTGAAAATACCTTATAATATATAGTAGTTTATTATTAAAAATACCTTAGAATATATGGTAATTTGTAGTATATCATTGAAAATACTTTATAATATAACGTAATATGCAGTTTATCATTGAAAATACCTTATAATATATCGTAATTTGTAGTGTAGCAATGAAAATACCTTATAATATAACGTAATATGCAGTGTATCATTGAAAATACCTTATAATATATCGTAATTTGTATTGTATCATTGAAAATACCTTATAGTATAACGTAATATGCAGTGCATCATTGAAAATACCTTATAATATCACGTAATATGCAGTGTATCATTGAAAGTACCTTATAATATAACTTAATATGCAGGGTATCATTGAAAATACCTTATAATATATAGTAATTTGTAGTGTATCAATGACAATACCTTCACATATAACGTAATATGCGGTGTACCATTGAAAATACCTTATAATATATCGTAATTTGTAGTGTATCTTTGAAAATACCTTATAATATAACGTAATATGCAGTGTATCATTGAAAATACCTTATAATATATAGCAGTTTATCATTGAAAATACCTTATAATATAACTTAATATGCAGTGTATCATTGAAAATACCTTATGATATAACGTAATATGCAGTGTATCATTGAAAATACCTTATAATATATAGTAGTTTATTATTGAAAATACCTTAGAATATGTGGTAATTTGTAGTATATCATTGAAAATACTTTATAATATAACGTAATATGCAGTTTATCATTGAAAATACCTTATAATATATCGTAATTTGTAGTGTAGCAATGAAAATACCTTATAATATAACGTAATATGCAGTGTATCATTGAAAATACCTTATAATATATCGTAATTTGTAGTGTATCATTGAAAATACCTTATAATATAACGTAATATGCAGTGTATCATTGAAAATACCTTATAATATAACGTAATATGCAGGGTATCATGAAAATACCTTATAATATATCGTAATTTGTAGTGTATCAATGAAAATACCTTCTCATATAACGTAATATGCAGTGTATCTTTGAAAATACCATATAATATTTCGTAATTTGTAGTGTATCTTTGAAAATACCTTATAATATAACTTAATATGCAGGGTATCATTGAAAATACCTTATAATATATAGTAATTTGTAGTGTATCAATGAAAATACCTTCACATATAACGTAATATGCAGTGTATCATTGAAAATACCTTATAATATATCGTAATTTGTAGAGTATCTTTGAAAATACCTGATAATATAACGTAATATGCAGTGTACCATTGAAAATACCTTATAATATGTAGCAGTTTATCATTGAAAATACCTTATAATATAACTTCATATGCAGTGTATCATTGAAAATACCTTATAATATAACGTAATATGCAGTGTATCATTGAAAATACCTTATAATATATAGTAGTTTATTATTGAAAATACCTTAGAATATATGGTAATTTGTAGTATATCATTGAAAATACTTTATAATATAACGTAATATGCAGTTTATCATTGAAAATACCTTATAATATATCGTAATTTGTAGTGTAGCAATGAAAATACCTTATAATATAACGTAATATGCAGTGTATCATTGAAAATACCTTATAATATATCGTAATTTGTATTGTATCATTGAAAATACCTTATAGTATAACGTAATATGCAGTGCATCATTGAAAATACCTTATAATATCACGTAATATGCAGTGTATCATTGAAAGTACCTTATAATTTAACGTAATATGCAGGGTATCATTGAAAATACCTTATAATATATCGTATTTTGTAGTGTAGCAATGAAAATACCTTATAATATAACGTAATATGCAGTGTATCATTGAAAATACTTTATAATATAACGTAATATGCAGTTTATCATTGAAAATACCTTATAATATATCGTAATTTGTAGTGTAGCAATGAAAATACCTTATAATATAACGTAATATGCAGTGTATCATTGAAAATACCTTATAATATATCGTAATTTGTAGTGTATCATTGAAAATACCTTATAATATAACGTAATATGCAGTGTATCATTGAAAATACCTTATAATATAACGTAATATGCAGGGTATCATGAAAATACCTTATAATATATCGTAATTTGTAGTGTATCAATGAAAATACCTTCTCATATAACGTAATATGCAGTGTATCTTTGAAAATACCTTATAATATTTCGTAATATGCAGTGTATCATTGAAAATACCTTACAATATATAGTAGTTTATTATTGAAAATACCTTAGAATATATCGTAATTTGTAGTGTAGCAATGAAAATACCTTATAATATAACGTAATATGCAGTGTATCATTGAAAATACCTTATAATATATCGTAATTTGTAGTGTATCATTGAAAATACCTTATAATATAACGTAATATGCAGTGTATCATTGAAAATACCTTATAATATAACGTAATATGCAGGGTATCATGAAAATACCTTATAATATATCGTAATTTGTAGTGTATCAATGAAAATACCTTCTCATATAACGTAATATGCAGTGTATCATTGAAAATACCTTATAATATTTCGTAATTTGTAGTGTATCTTTGAAAATACCTTATAATATAACTTAATATGCAGGGTATCATTGAAAATACCTTATAATATATAGTAATTTGTAGTGTATCAATGAAAATACCTTCACATATAACGTAATATGCAGTGTATCATTGAAAATACCTTATAATATATCGTAATTTGTAGAGTATCTTTGAAAATACCTTATAATATAACGTAATATGCAGTGTACCATTGAAAATACCTTATAATATATAGCAGTTTATCATTGAAAATACCTTATAATATAACTTAATATGCAGTGTATCATTGAAAATACCTTATGATATAACGTAATATGCAGTGTATCATTGAAAATACCTTATAATATATAGTAGTTTATTATTGAAAATACCTTAGAATATATGGTAATTTGTAGTATATCATTGAAAATACTTTATAATATAACGTAATATGCAGTTTATCATTGAAAATACCTTATAATATATCGTAATTTGTAGTGTAGCAATGAAAATACCTTATAATATAACGTAATATGCAGTGTATCATTGAAAATACCTTATAATATATCGTAATTTGTATTGTATCATTGAAAATACCTTATAGTATAACGTAATATGCAGTGCATCATTGAAAATACCTTATAATATCACGTAATATGCAGTGTATCATTGAAAGTACCTTATAATTTAACGTAATATGCAGGGTATCATTGAAAATACCTTATAATATAACGTAATATGCAGTGTATCATTGAAAATACCTTATAATATAACGTAATATGCAGGGTATCATTGAAAATACCTTATAATATATCGTAATTTGTAGTGTAGCAATGAAAATACATTATAATATAACGTAATATGCAGTGTATCATTGAAAATACCTTGTAATATATCGTAATTTGTATTGTATCATTGAAAATACCTTATAGTATAACGTAATATGCAGTGCATCATTGAAAATACCTTATAATATCACGTAATGTGCAGTGTATCATTGAAAATACCTTATAATATAACGTAATATGCAGGGTATCATTGAAAATACCTTATAATATATCGTAATTTGTAGTGTATCATTGAAAATACCTTATAATATAACGTAATATGCAGTGTATCATTGAAAATACTTTATAATATAACGTAATATGCAGGGTATAATTGAAAATACCTTATAATACATCGTAATTTGTAGTGTATCATTGAAAATACCTTAGAATATATGGTAATTCTATTCTATTGTTACGTCTCACGCGGGGTCCGCGAAGACGTTACGTTTTTACGCGTGCGAATTTATTTCGATGTTTACGGTTCGTTGCGACGTAGGACGAGTTACGTCGTTCCGTCGTCAGAGAGAGAATGTCGGGATGGGATCCCCGGTCGGCTGGACCTAGTCCGCCTGGGCCGTGAATTGGAGTACGCACACGCAAACGGCTGGACCAAGTCCGCCAAGATTGTGGGTGGGTACGGTAGGTCGAACGGCTGGACCCAGTCCGCCTAGTTCGAGGAAAATTGGAGACTTCACAAACGGCTAGACCTAGTCCGCCAAGATTGTGGTAGGTGAGGGAACTCGAACGGCTAGACCCAGTCCGCCTAGTTCGAGGGAAATTGAAGGACGCACAAACGGCTGGACCCAGTCCGCCAGGAATGTGGTAGTGGGGGAGCTCGAGAGGCTAGATCCAGTCCGCCGTGCTCGAACGTGTAGGTATAGGACATGGGTGAAAAAGTGGTTGGCGACTCCTCTCACGACTAAGGTTCTTGATACACGCACGTTCGCACACGCAAATGAATTTATTCTGTGCTGGTCCGCACGCAGCAATATCGACGTATAAGGGGATTAGGAAGGAGGTGGTGTATCCTCTCAGTTTGAAGGCCAGAACTACAAATAGTTCAAAGTGCTCTCGGTTTCATCATCGAGAATGATGATGAAACTGACTTCGTAGGTGTCCAGCTGCTTCCCTTATAGTCCAACGTTGGTGGAAGGGGGTAGTCCCAATCACATGTCAAGTTGTTCCAGTGGAAGGGGTAGTGGATCACTGGAGGTGGATCGACGTTCCTGCGTCTAAGTCCTTTATCGTATTTTGTGAAATAATGCTGTTCTGAGACTATGTCCTTATCGTATTTCGTGAAATAATTCTGTTCTGAGACTATGTCCTTTATCGTATTTCGTGAGATAATTCAGGTGCAGGAATGGTGTTGTCGGTTCGAACTGTCGACTACTAATGATCGATTTGATCCGCTGTCTCGATGATTTCGACTTCTGGTGGGGGTTGCGACGTAGTAGGTTCACTAGACTGGAAGGTCCGTATCAATAGGGAAACGGTCCCTTGAAACTTTATTCTTGTGAGATTTGAAATAGTGGCGTATGAATGAGGGGCAGGCCCCTTGAAAATATACCACAGGAACGGCCTGGGCTTGCAAGAGCAGGACGGACTGTGGTGACGAACGTCACACTATCAATGAATATACCTTATAATATAACGTAATATGCAGTGTATCATTGAAAATACCTTATAATATATCGTAATTTGTATTGTATCATTGAAAATACCTTATAATATAACGTAATTTGTAGTGTATCAATGAAAATACCTTATAATATAACGTAATATGCAGGGTATCATTGAAAATACCTTATAATATATCGTAATTTGTAGTGTATCATTGAAAATACCTTAGAATATATGGTAATGCTAGTCTATCACTGAAAATACCTAATAATATAACGTAATATGCAGTCTACCATTGAAAATACATTATAAAATAATGTAATATGAAGTCTGTCATTGAAAATACTTTATAATATAACGTAATATGCAATGTACCATTGAAAATACCTTATAATATAACGTAATATGCAGTGTATCGTTGAAAATACCTTATAATATAACGTAATATGCAGGGTATCATTGAAAATACCTTATAATATATCGTAATTTGTAGTTTATCATTGAAAATACCTTATAATATAACGTAATATGCTGTGTATCATTGAAAATACCTTATAATATATCGTAATTTGTAGTGTAGCAATGAAAATACCTTATAATATAACGTAATATGCAGTGTATCATTGAAAATACCTTATCATATATCGTAATTTGTATTTTATCATTGAAAATACCTTATAGTATAACGTAATATGCAGTGCATCATTGAAAATACCTTATAATATCACGTAATATGCAGTGTATCATTGAAAATACCTTATAATTTAACGTAATATGCAGGGTATCATTGAAAATACCTTATAATATATCGCAATTTGTAGTGTAGCAATGAAAATACTTTATAATATAACGTAATATGCAATGTACCATTGAAAATACCTTATAATATAACGTAATATGCAGTGTATCGTTGAAAATACCTTATAATATAACGTAATATGCAGGGTATCATTGAAAATACCTTATAATATATCGTAATTTGTAGTTTATCATTGAAAATACCTTATAATATAACGTAATATGCTGTGTATCATTGAAAATACCTTATAATATATCGTAATTTGTAGTGTAGCAATGAAAATACCTTATAATATAACGTAATATGCAGTGTATCATTGAAAATACCTTATCATATATCGTAATTTGTATTTTATCATTGAAAATACCTTATAGTATAACGTAATATGCAGTGCATCATTGAAAATACCTTATAATATAACGTAATATGCAGTGTATCATTGAAAATACCTTATCATATATCGTAATTTGTATTTTATCATTGAAAATACCTTATAGTATAACGTAATATGCAGTGCATCATTGAAAATACCTTATAATATATCGTAATTTGTAGTGTATCATTGAAAATACCTTAGAATATATGGTAATGCTAGTCTATCACTGAAAATACCTAATAATATAACGTAATATGCAGTCTACCATTGAAAATACATTATAAAATAATGTAATATGAAGTCTGTCATTGAAAATACTTTATAATATAACGTAATATGCAATGTACCATTGAAAATACCTTATAATATAACGTAATATGCAGTGTATCGTTGAAAATACCTTATAATATAACGTAATATGCAGGGTATCATTGAAAATACCTTATAATATATCGTAATATGTAGTTTATCATTGAAAATACCTTATAATATAACGTAATATGCTGTGTATCATTGAAAATACCTTATAATATATCGTAATTTGTAGTGTAGCAATGAAAATACCTTATAATATAACGTAATATGCAGTGTATCATTGAAAATACCTTATCATATATCGTAATTTGTATTTTATCATTGAAAATACCTTATAGTATAACGTAATATGCAGTGCATCATTGAAAATACCTTATAATATCACGTAATATGCAGTGTATCATTGAAAATACCTTATAATTTAACGTAATATGCAGGGTATCATTGAAAATACCTTATAATATATCGCAATTTGTAGTGTATCGTTGAAAATACCTTATAATATAACGTAATATGCAGTGTATCATTGAAAATACCTTATCATATATCGTAATTTGTATTTTATCATTGAAAATACCTTATAGTATAACGTAATATGCAGTGCATCATTGAAAATACCTTATAATATATCGTAATTTGTAGTGTATCATTGAAAATACCTTAGAATATATGGTAATGCTAGTCTATCACTGAAAATACCTAATAATATAACGTAATATGCAGTCTACCATTGAAAATACATTATAAAATAATGTAATATGAAGTCTGTCATTGAAAATACTTTATAATATAACGTAATATGCAGTGTACCATTGAAAATACCTTATAATATAACGTAATATGCAGTGTATCGTTGAAAATACCTTATAATATAACGTAATATGCAGGGTATCATTGAAAATACCTTATAATATATCGTAATATGTAGTTTATCATTGAAAATACCTTATAATATAACGTAATATGCTGTGTATCATTGAAAATACCTTATAATATATCGTAATTTGTAGTGTAGCAATGAAAATACCTTATAATATAACGTAATATGCAGTGTATCATTGAAAATACCTTATCATATATCGTAATTTGTATTTTATCATTGAAAATACCTTATAGTATAACGTAATATGCAGTGCATCATTGAAAATACCTTATAATATCACGTAATATGCAGTGTATCATTGAAAATACCTTATAATTTAACGTAATATGCAGGGTATCATTGAAAATACCTTATAATATATCGCAATTTGTAGTGTATCATTGAAAATACCTTATAATATAACGTAATATGCAGTGTATCATTGAAAATACCTTATAATATAACGTAATATGCAGGGTATCATTGAAAATACCTTATAATATATCGTAATTTGTAGTGTATCAATGAAAATACCTTCTCATATAGCGTAATATGCAGTGTATCATAGAAAATACCTTATAATATATAGCAGTTTATCATTGAAAATACCTTATAATATAACGTAATATGCTGTGTATCATTGAAAATACATTATAATATATCGTAATTTGTAGTGTAGCAATGAAAATACCTTATAATATAACGTAATATGCAGTGTATCATTGAAAATACCTTATCATATATCGTAATTTGTATTTTATCATTGAAAATACCTTATAGTATAACGTAATATGCAGTGCATCATTGAAAATACCTTATAATATCACGTAATATGCAGTGTATCATTGAAAATACCTTATAATTTAACGTAATATGCAGGGTATCATTGAAAATACCTTATAATATATCGCAATTTGTAGTGTATCATTGAAAATACCTTATAATATAACGTAATATGCAGTGTATCATTGAAAATACCTTATAATATAACGTAATATGCAGTGTATCATTGAAAATACCTTATAATATATGGTAATTTGTAGTGTATCAATGAAAATACCTTCTCATATAGCGTAATATGCAGTGTATCATAGAAAATACCTTATAATATATAGCAGTTTATCATTGAAAATACCTTATAATATAACTTAATATGCAGGGTATCATTGAAAATACCTTATAATATATCGTAATTTGTAGTGTATCATTGAAAATACCTTAGAATATATGGTAATGCTAGTCTATCACTGAAAATACCTAATAATATAACGTAATATGCAGTCTACCATTGAAAATACATTATAAAATAATGTAATATGAAGTCTGTCAATGAAAATACTTTATAATATAACGTAATATGCAATGTACCATTGAAAATACCTTATAATATAACGTAATATGCAGTGTATCGTTGAAAATACCTTATAATATATCGTAATATGCAGTCTACCATTGAAAATACATTTTAAAATGATGTAATATGTAGTCTGTTATTGAAAATACCTTATAATATAACGCAATATGCAGTGTATCATTGAAAATACCTTATAATATAACGTAATATACTGTGTACCTTTGAAATTACCTTATAATATAACGTAATATGCAGTGTATCATTGAAAATACCTTATAATATATAGTAGTTTATCATTGAAAATACCTTATAATATAACGTAATATGCAGGGTATCATTGAAAATACCTTATAATATATCGTAATTTGTAGTGTATCAATGAAAATACCTTCTCATATAACGTAATATGCAGTGTATCATTGAAAATACCTTATAATATAACGTAATATGCAGTGTATCATTGAAAATACCTTAGAATATATTGTAATTCTAGTCTATCAATGAAAATACCTTATAATATAACGTAATATGCAGTCTACCATTGAAAATACATTATAAAATAATGTAATATGAAGTCTGTCATTGAAAATACTTTATAATATAACGTAATATGCAATGTACCATTGAAAATACCTTATAATATAACGTAATATGCAGTGTATCGTTGAAAATACCTTATAATATAACGTAATATGCAGGGTATCATTGAAAATACCTTATATTGTATCGTAATTTGTAGTGTATCATTGAAAATACCTTAGAATATATGGTAATGCTAGTCTATCACTGAAAATACCTAATAATATAACGTAATATGCAGTCTACCATTGAAAATACATTATAAAATAATGTAATATGAAGTCTGTCATTGAAAATACTTTATAATATAACGTAATATGCAATGTACCATTGAAAATACCTTATAATATAACGTAATATGCAGTGTATCGTTGAAAATACCTTATCATATATCGTAATATGTATTTTATCATTGAAAATACCTTATAGTATAACGTAATATGCAGTGCATCATTGAAAATACCTTATAATATATCGTAATTTGTAGTGTATCATTGAAAATACCTTAGAATATATGGTAATGCTAGTCTATCACTGAAAATACCTAATAATATAACGTAATATGCAGTCTACCATTGAAAATACATTATAAAATAATGTAATATGAAGTCTGTCATTGAAAATACTTTATAATATAACGTAATATGCAATGTACCATTGAAAATACCTTATAATATAACGTAATATGCAGTGTATCGTTGAAAATACCTTATAGTATAACGTAATATGCAGTGCATCATTGAAAATACCTTATAATATCACGTAATATGCAGTGTATCATTGAAAATACCTTATAATTTAACGTAATATGCAGTGTATCATAGAAAATACCTTATAATATATAGTAGTTTATCATTGAAAATACCTTATAATATAACGTAATATGCAGGGTATCATTGAAAATACCTTATAATATATCGTAATTTGTAGTGTATCATTGAAAATACCTTATAATATAACGTAATATGCAGTGTATCATTGAAAATACCTTATAATATAACGTAATATGCAGTGTATCATTGAAAATACCTTAGAATATATGGTAATTCTAGTCTATCAATGAAAATACCTTATAATATAACGTAATAAGCAGTGTATCATTGAAAATACCTTATAATATATAGTAGTTTATCATTGAAAATACCTTATAATATAATGTAATATGCTGTGTATCATTGAAAATACCTTATAATATATCGTAATTTGTATTGTATCATTGAAAATACCTTATACAATAACGTAATATGCAGTGCATCATTGAAAATACCTTATAATATCACGTAATATGCAGTGTATCATTGAAAATACCTTATAATATAACGTAATATGCAGGGTATCATTGAAAATACATTATAATATATCGTAATTTGTATTGTATCATTGGAAATACCTTATAGTATAACGTAATATGCAGTGCATCATTGAAAATACCTTATAATATCACGTAATATGCAGTGTATCATTGAAAATACCTTATAATATAACGTAATATGCAGGGTATCATTGAAAATACCTTATAATATATCGTAAGTTGTAGTGTATCAATGAAAATACCTTCTCATATAGCGTAATATGCAGTGTATCATAGAAAATACCTTATAATATATAGCAGTTTATCATTGAAAATACCTTATAATATAACTTAATATGCAGGGTATCATTGAAAATACCTTATAATATATCGTAATTTGTAGTGTATCATTGAAAATACCTTAGAATATATGGTAATGCTAGTCTATCACTGAAAATACCTAATAATATAACGTAATATGCAGTCTACCATTGAAAATACATTATAAAATAATGTAATATGAAGTCTGTCAATGAAAATACTTTATAATATAACGTAATATGCAATGTACCATTGAAAATACCTTATAATATAACGTAATATGCAGTGTATCGTTGAAAATACCTTATAATATATCGTAATATGCAGTCTACCATTGAAAATACATTTTAAAATGATGTAATATGTAGTCTGTTATTGAAAATACCTTATAATATAACGCAATATGCAGTGTATCATTGAAAATACCTTATAATATAACGTAATATACTGTGTACCTTTGAAATTACCTTATAATATAACGTAATATGCAGTGTATCATTGAAAATACCTTATAATATATAGTAGTTTATCATTGAAAATACCTTATAATATAACGTAATATGCAGGGTATCATTGAAAATACCTTATAATATATCGTAATTTGTAGTGTATCAATGAAAATACCTTCTCATATAACGTAATATGCAGTGTATCATTGAAAATACCTTATAATATATCGTAATTTGTAGTGTATCTTTGAAAATACCATATAATATAACGTAATATGCAGTGTATCATAGAAAATACCTTATAATATATAGTAGTTTATCATTGAAAATACCTTATAATATAACGTAATATGCAGGGTATCATTGAAAATACCTTATAATATATCGTAATTTGTAGTGTATCATTGAAAATACCTTATAATATAACGTAATATGCAGTGTATCATTGAAAATACCTTATAATATAACGTAATATGCAGTGTATCATTGAAAATACCTTAGAATATATGGTAATTCTAATCTATCAATGAAAATACCTTATAATATAACGTAATATGCAGTCTACCATTGAAAATACATTATAAAATAATGTAATATGAAGTCTGTCATTGAAAATACTTTATAATATAACGTAATATGCAATGTACCATTGAAAATACCTTATAATATAACGTAATATGCAGTGTATCATTGAAAATACCTTATAATATAACGTAATATGCAGGGTATCATTGAAAATACCTTATAATATATCGTAATTTGTAGTTTATCATTGAAAATACCTTATAATATAACGTAATATGCTGTGTATCATTGAAAATACCTTATAATATATCGTAATTTGTAGTGTAGCAATGAAAATACCTTATAATATAACGTAATATGCAGTGTATCATTGAAAATACCTTATAATATATCGTAATTTGTATTTTATCATTGAAAATACCTTATAGTATAACGTAATATGCAGTGCATCATTGAAAATACCTTATAATATCACGTAATATGCAGTGTATCATTGAAAATACCTTATAATATAACGTAATATGCAGTGTATCATTGAAAATACCTTATAATATATCGCAATTTGTAGTGTATCATTGAAAATACCTTATAATATAACGTAATATGCAGTGTATCATTGAAAATACCTTATAATATAACGTAATATGCAGTGTATCATTGAAAATACCTTATAATATATCGTAATTTGTAGTGTATCAATGAAAATACCTTCTCATATAGCGTAATATGCAGTGTATCATAGAAAATACCTTATAATATATAGCAGTTTATCATTGAAAATACCTTATAATATAACTTAATATGCAGGGTATCATTGAAAATACCTTATAATATATCGTAATTTGTAGTGTATCATTGAAAATACCTTAGAATATATGGTAATGCTAGTCTATCACTGAAAATACCTAATAATATAACGTATTATGCAGTCTACCATTGAAAATACATTATAAAATAATGTAATATGAAGTCTGTCATTGAAAATACTTTATAATATAACGTAATATGCAATGTACCATTGAAAATACCTTATAATATAACGTAATATGCAGTGTATCGTTGAAAATACCTTATAATATATCGTAATATGCAGTCTACCATTGAAAATACATTTTAAAATGATGTAATATGTAGTCTGTTATTGAAAATACCTTATAATATAACGTAATATGCTGTGTATCATTGAAAATACATTATAATATATCGTAATTTGTAGTGTAGCAATGAAAATACCTTATAATATAACGTAATATGCAGTGTATCATTGAAAATACCTTATAGTATAACGTAATATGCAGTGCATCATTGAAAATACCTTATAATATAACGTAATATACTGTGTATCTTTGAAATTACCTTATAATATAACGTAATATGCAGTGTATCATTGAAAATACCTTATAATATAACGTAATATGCAGTGTATCGTTGAAAATACCTTATAATATAACGTAATAAGCAGTGTATCATTGAAAATACCTTATAATATATAGTAGTTTATCATTGAAAATACCTTATAATATAATGTAATATGCTGTGTATCATTGAAAATACCTTATAATATATCGTAATTTGTATTGTATCATTGAAAATACCTTATACTATAACGTAATATGCAGTGCATCATTGAAAATACCTTATAATATCACGTAATATGCAGTGTATCATTGAAAATACCTTATAATATAACGTAATATGCAGGGTATCATTGAAAATACATTATAATATATCGTAATTTGTATTGTATCATTGGAAATACCTTATAGTATAACGTAATATGCAGTGCATCATTGAAAATACCTTATAATATCACGTAATATGCAGTGTATCATTGAAAATACCTTATAATATAACGTAATATGCAGGGTATCATTGAAAATACCTTATAATATATCGTAAGTTGTAGTGTATCATTGAAAATATCTTATAATATAACGTAATATGCAGTGTATCATTGAAAATACCTTATAATATAACGTAATATGCAGGGTATCATTGAAAATACCTTATAATATATCGTAATTTGTAGTGTATCAATGAAAATACCTTCTCATATAACGTAATATGCAGTGTATCATTGAAAATACCTTATAATATATCGTAATTTGTAGTGTATCTTTGAAAATACCTTATAATATAACGTAATATGCAGTGTATCATAGAAAATACCTTATAATATATAGCAGTTTATCATTGAAAATACCTTATAATATAACTTAATATGCAGGGTATCATTGAAAATACCTTATAATATATCGTAATTTGTAGTGTATCATTGAAAATACCTTATAATATAACGTAATATGCAGTGTATCATTGAAAATACCTTATAATATAACGTAATATGCAGGGTATCATTGAAAATACCTTATAATATATCGTAATTTGTAGTGTATCAATGAAAATACCTTCTCATATAGCGTAATATGCAGTGTATCATAGAAAATACCTTATAATATATAGCAGTTTATCATTGAAAATACCTTATAATATAACTTAATATGCAGGGTATCATTGAAAATACCTTATAATATATCGTAATTTGTAGTGTATCATTGAAAATACCTTAGAATATATGGTAATGCTAGTCTATCACTGAAAATACCTAATAATATAACGTAATATGCAGTCTACCATTGAAAATACATTATAAAATAATGTAATATGAAGTCTGTCATTGAAAATACTTTATAATATAACGTAATATGCAATGTACCATTGAAAATACCTTATAATATAACGTAATATGCAGTGTATCGTTGAAAATACCTTATAATATATCGTAATATGCAGTCTACCATTGAAAATACATTTTAAAATGATGTAATATGTAGTCTGTTATTGAAAATACCTTATAATATAACGCAATATGCAGTGTATCATTGAAAATACCTTATAATATAACGTAATATACTGTGTACCTTTGAAATTACCTTATAATATAACGTAATATGCAGTGTATCATTGAAAATACCTTATAATATATAGTAGTTTATCATTGAAAATACCTTATAATATAACGTAATATGCAGGGTATCATTGAAAATACCTTATAATATATCGTAATTTGTAGTGTATCAATGAAAATACCTTCTCATATAACGTAATATGCAGTGTATCATTGAAAATACCTTATAATATATCGTAATTTGTAGTGTATCTTTGAAAATACCATATAATATAACGTAATATGCTGTGTATCATTGAAAATACATTATAATATATCGTAATTTGTAGTGTAGCAATGAAAATACCTTATAATATAACGTAATATGCAGTGTATCATTGAAAATACCTTATAGTATAACGTAATATGCAGTGCATCATTGAAAATACCTTATAATATAACGTAATATACTGTGTATCTTTGAAATTACCTTATAATATAACGTAATATGCAGTGTATCATTGAAAATACCTTATAATATAACGTAATATGCAGTGTATCATTGAAAATACCTTATAATATATCGTAATATGCAGTGTATCATTGAAAATACCTTATAATATATAGCAGTTTATCATTGAAAATACCTTTTAATATAACTTAATATGCAGTGTATCATTGAAAATACCTTATGATATAACGTAATATGCAGTGTATCATTGAAAATACCTTAGAATATATGGTAATTCTAGTCTATCAATGAAAATACCTTATAATATAACGTAATATGCAGGGGATCATTGAAAATACCTTATAATATATCGTAATTTGTAGTGTATCATTGAAAATACCTTATAATATAACGTAATATGCAGTGTATCATTGAAAATACCTTATAATATAACGTAATATGCAGGGTATCATTGAAAATACCTTATAATATATCGTAATTTGTAGTGTATCAATGAAAATACCTTCTCATATAACGTAATAAGCAGTGTATCATTGAAAATACCTTATAATATATAGTAGTTTATCATTGAAAATACCTTATAATATAATGTAATATGCTGTGTATCATTGAAAATACCTTATAATATATCGTAAGTTGTAGTGTATCATTGAAAATATCTTATAATATAACGTAATATGCAGTGTATCATTGAAAATACCTTATAATATAACGTAATATGCAGGGTATCATTGAAAATACCTTATAATATATCGTAATTTGTAGTGTATCAATGAAAATACCTTCTCATATAACGTAATATGCAGTGTATCATTGAAAATACCTTATAATATATCGTAATTTGTAGTGTATCTTTGAAAATACCTTATAATATAACGTAATATGCAGTGTATCATAGAAAATACCTTATAATATATAGCAGTTTATCATTGAAAATACCTTATAATATAACTTAATATGCAGGGTATCATTGAAAATACCTTATAATATATCGTAATTTGTAGTGTATCATTGAAAATACCTTATAATATAACGTAATATGCAGTGTATCATTGAAAATACCTTATAATATAACGTAATATGCAGGGTATCATTGAAAATACCTTATAATATATCGTAATTTGTAGTGTATCAATGAAAATACCTTCTCATATAGCGTAATATGCAGTGTATCATAGAAAATACCTTATAATATATAGCAGTTTATCATTGAAAATACCTTATAATATAACTTAATATGCAGGGTATCATTGAAAATACCTTATAATATATCGTAATTTGTAGTGTATCATTGAAAATACCTTATAATATAACGTAATATGCAGTGTATCATTGAAAATACCTTATAATATAACGTAATATGCAGGGTATCATTGAAAATACCTTATAATATATCGTAATTTGTAGTGTATCAATGAAAATACCTTCTCATATAGCGTAATATGCAGTGTATCATAGAAAATACCTTATAATATATAGCAGTTTATCATTGAAAATACCTTATAATATAACTTAATATGCAGGGTATCATTGAAAATACCTTATAATATATCGTAATTTGTAGTGTATCATTGAAAATACCTTAGAATATATGGTAATGCTAGTCTATCACTGAAAATACCTAATAATATAACGTAATATGCAGTCTACCATTGAAAATACATTATAAAATAATGTAATATGAAGTCTGTCATTGAAAATACTTTATAATATAACGTAATATGCAATGTACCATTGAAAATACCTTATAATATAACGTAATATGCAGTGTATCGTTGAAAATACCTTATAATATATCGTAATATGCAGTCTACCATTGAAAATACATTTTAAAATGATGTAATATGTAGTCTGTTATTGAAAAGACCTTATAATATAACGCAATATGCAGTGTATCATTGAAAATACCTTATAATATAACGTAATATACTGTGTACCTTTGAAATTACCTTATAATATAACGTAATATGCAGTGTATCATTGAAAATACCTTATAATATATAGTAGTTTATCATTGAAAATACCTTATAATATAACGTAATATGCAGGGTATCATTGAAAATACCTTATAATATATCGTAATTTGTAGTGTATCAATGAAAATACCTTCTCATATAACGTAATATGCAGTGTATCATTGAAAATACCTTATAATATATCGTAATTTGTAGTGTATCTTTGAAAATACCATATAATATAACGTAATATGCTGTGTATCATTGAAAATACATTATAATATATCGTAATTTGTAGTGTAGCAATGAAAATACCTTATAATATAACGTAATATGCAGTGTATCATTGAAAATACCTTATAGTATAACGTAATATGCAGTGCATCATTGAAAATACCTTATAATATAACGTAATATACTGTGTATCTTTGAAATTACCTTATAATATAACGTAATATGCAGTGTATCATTGAAAATACCTTATAATATAACGTAATATGCAGTGTATCATTGAAAATACCTTATAATATATCGTAATATGCAGTGTATCATTGAAAATACCTTATAATATATAGCAGTTTATCATTGAAAATACCTTTTAATATAACTTAATATGCAGTGTATCATTGAAAATACCTTATGATATAACGTAATATGCAGTGTATCATTGAAAATACCTTAGAATATATGGTAATTCTAGTCTATCAATGAAAATACCTTATAATATAACGTAATATGCAGGGGATCATTGAAAATACCTTATAATATATCGTAATTTGTAGTGTATCATTGAAAATACCTTATAATATAACGTAATATGCAGTGTATCATTGAAAATACCTTATAATATAACGTAATATGCAGGGTATCATTGAAAATACCTTATAATATATCGTAATTTGTAGTGTATCAATGAAAATACCTTCTCATATAACGTAATAAGCAGTGTATCATTGAAAATACCTTATAATATATAGTAGTTTATCATTGAAAATACCTTATAATATAATGTAATATGCTGTGTATCATTGAAAATACCTTATAATATATCGTAATTTGTATTGTATCATTGAAAATACCTTATACTATAACGTAATATGCAGTGCATCATTGAAAATACCTTATAATATCACGTAATATGCAGTGTATCATTGAAAATACCTTATAATATAACGTAATATGCAGGGTATCATTGAAAATACATTATAATATATCGTAATTTGTATTGTATCATTGAAAATACCTTATAATATATCGTAAGTTGTAGTGTATCATTGAAAATATCTTATAATATAACGTAATATGCAGTGTATCATTGAAAATACCTTATAATATAACGTAATATGCAGGGGTATCATTGAAAATACCTTATAATATATCGTAATTTGTAGTGTATCAATGAAAATACCTTCTCATATAACGTAATATGCAGTGTATCATTGAAAATACCTTATAATATATCGTAATTTGTAGTGTATCTTTGAAAATACCTTATAATATAACGTAATATGCAGTGTATCATAGAAAATACCTTATAATATATAGCAGTCTATCATTGAAAATACCTTATAATATAACTTAATATGCAGGGGTATCATTGAAAATACCTTATAATATATCGTAATTTGTAGTGTATCATTGAAAATACCTTATAATATAACGTAATATGCAGTGTATCATTGAAAATACCTTATAATATAACGTAATATGCAGGGTATCATTGAAAATACCTTATAATATATCGTAATTTGTAGTGTATCAATGAAAATACCTTCTCATATAGCGTAATATGCAGTGTATCATAGAAAATACCTTATAATATATAGCAGTTTATCATTGAAAATACCTTATAATATAACTTAATATGCAGGGTATCATTGAAAATACCTTATAATATATCGTAATTTGTAGTGTATCATTGAAAATACCTTAGAATATATGGTAATGCTAGTCTATCACTGAAAATACCTTATATTATAAGGTATATGCAGTCTACCATTGAAAATACATTATAAAATAATGTAATATGAAGTCTGTCATTGAAAATACTTTATAATATAACGTAATATGCAATGTACCATTGAAAATACCTTATAATATAACGTAATATGCAGTGTATCGTTGAAAATACCTTATAATATATCGTAATATGCAGTCTACCATTGAAAATACATTTTAAAATGATGTAATATGTAGTCTGTTATTGAAAATACCTTATAATATAACGTAATATGCAGTGTGTATCATTGAAAATACCTTATAATATAACGTAATATACTGTGTACCTTTGAAATTACCTTATAATATAACGTAATATGCAGTGTATCATTGAAAATACCTTATAATATATAGTAGTTTATCATTGAAAATACCTTATAATATAACGTAATATGCAGTGTATCATTGAAAATACCTTATAATATATCGTAATTTGTAGTGTATCAATGAAAATACCTTCTCATATAACGTAATATGCAGTTGTATCATTGAAAATACCTTATAATATATCGTAATTTGTAGTGTATCTTTGAAAATACCATATAATATAACGTAATATGCAGTGTATCATAGAAAATACCTTATAATATATAGTAGTTTATCATTGAAAATACCTTATAATATAACGTAATATGCAGGGTATCATTGAAAATACCTTATAATATATCGTAATTTGTAGTGTATCATTGAAAATACCTTATAATATAACGTAATATGCAGTGTATCATTGAAAATACCTTATAATATAACGTAATATGCAGTGTATCATTGAAAATACCTTAGAATATATGGTAATTCTAGTCTACTCAATGAAAATACCTTCTCATATAACGTAATAAGCAGTGTATCATTGAAAATACCTTATAATATATAGTAGTTTATCATTGAAAATACCTTATAATATAATGTAATATGCTGTTTATCATTGAAAATACCTTATAATATATCGTAATTTGTATTGTATCATTGAAAATACCTTATACTATAACGTAATATGCAGTGCATCATTGAAAATACCTTATAATATCACGTAATATGCAGTGTATCATTGAAAATACCTTATAATATAACGTAATATGCAGGGTATCATTGAAAATACATTATAATATATCGTAATTTGTATTGTATCATTGAAAATACCTTATAATATATCGTAAGTTGTAGTGTATCATTGAAAATATCTTATAATATAACGTAATATGCAGTGTATCATTGAAAATACCTTATAATATAACGTAATATGCAGGGTATCATTGAAAATACCTTATAATATATCGTAATTTGTAGTGTATCAATGAAAATACCTTCTCATATAACGTAATATGCAGTGTATCATTGAAAATACCTTATAATATATCGTAATTTGTAGTGTATCTTTGAAAATACCTTATAATATAACGTAATATGCAGTGTATCATAGAAAATACCTTATAATATATAGCAGTTTATCATTGAAAATACCTTATAATATAACTTAATATGCAGGGTATCATTGAAAATACCTTATAATATATCGTAATTTGTAGTGTATCATTGAAAATACCTTATAATATAACGTAATATGCAGTGTATCATTGAAAATACCTTATAATATAACGTAATATGCAGGGTATCATTGAAAATACCTTATAATATATCGTAATTTGTAGTGTATCAATGAAAATACCTTCTCATATAGCGTAATATGCAGTGTATCATAGAAAATACCTTATAATATATAGCAGTTTATCATTGAAAATACCTTATAATATAACTTAATATGCAGGGTATCATTGAAAATACCTTATAATATATCGTAATTTGTAGTGTATCATTGAAAATACCTTAGAATATATGGTAATGCTAGTCTATCACTGAAAATACCTAATAATATAACGTAATATGCAGTCTACCATTGAAAATACATTATAAAATAATGTAATATGAAGTCTGTCATTGAAAATACTTTATAATATAACGTAATATGCAATGTACCATTGAAAATACCTTATAATATAACGTAATATGCAGTGTATCGTTGAAAATACCTTATAATATATCGTAATATGCAGTCTACCATTGAAAATACATTTTAAAATGATGTAATATGTAGTCTGTTATTGAAAATACCTTATAATATAACGCAATATGCAGTGTATCATTGAAAATACCTTATAATATAACGTAATATACTGTGTACCTTTGAAATTACCTTACAATATAACGTAATATGCAGTGTATCATTGAAAATACCTTATAATATATAGTAGTTTATCATTGAAAATACCTTATAATATAACGTAATATGCAGGGTATCATTGAAAATACCTTATAATATATCGTAATTTGTAGTGTATCAATGAAAATACCTTCTCATATAACGTAATATGCACTGTATCATTGAAAATACCTTATAATATATCGTAATTTGTAGTGTATCTTTGAAAATACCATATAATATAACGTAATATGCAGTGTATCATAGAAAATACCTTATAATATATAGCAGTTTATCATTGAAAATACCTTATAATATAACGTAATATGCAGGGTATCATTGAAAATACCTTATAATATATCGTAATTTGTAGTGTATCATTGAAAATACCTTATAATATAACGTAATATGCAGTGTATCATTGAAAATACCTTATAATATAACGTAATATGCAGTGTATCATTGAAAATACCTTAGAATATATGGTAATTCTAGTCTATCAATGAAAATACCTTATAATATAACGTAATATGCAGTCTACCATTGAAAATACATTATAAAATAATGTAATATGAAGTCTGTCATTGAAAATACTTTATAATATAACGTAATATGCAATGTACCATTGAAAATACCTTATAATATAACGTAATATGCAGTGTATCATTGAAAATACCTTATAATATAACGTAATATGCAGGGTATCATTGAAAAATACCTTATAATATATCGTAATTTGTAGTTTATCATTGAAAATACCTTATAATATAACGTAATATGCTGTGTATCATTGAAAATACCTTATAATATATCGTAATTTGTAGTGTAGCAATGAAAATACCTTATAATATAACGTAATATGCAGTGTATCATTGAAAATACCTTATAATATATCGTAAGTTGTATTTTATCATTGAAAATACCTTATAGTATAACGTAATATGCAGTGCATCATTGAAAATACCTTATAATATCACGTAATATGCAGTGTATCATTGAAAATACCTTATAATTTAACGTAATATGCAGTGTATCATTGAAAATACCTTATAATATATCGCAATTTGTAGTGTATCATTGAAAATACCTTATAATATAACGTAATATGCAGTGTATCATTGAAAATACCTTATAATATAACGTAATATGCAGGGTATCATTGAAAATACCTTATAATATATGGTAATTTGTAGTGTATCAATGAAAATACCTTCTCATATAGCGTAATATGCAGTGTATCATAGAAAATACCTTATAATATATAGCAGTTTATCATTGAAAATACCTTATAATATAACTTAATATGCAGGGTATCATTGAAAATACCTTATAATATATCGTAATTTGTAGTGTATCATTGAAAATACCTTAGAATATATGGTAATGCTAGTCTATCACTGAAAATACCTAATAATATAACGTAATATGCAGTCTACCATTGAAAATACATTATAAAATAATGTAATATGAAGTCTGTCATTGAAAATACTTTATAATATAACGTAATATGCAATGTACCATTGAAAATATCTTATAATATAACGTAATATGCAGTGTATCGTTGAAAATACCTTATAATATATCGTAATATGCAGTCTACCATTGAAAATACATTTTAAAATGATGTAATATGTAGTCTGTTATTGAAAATACCTTAGAATATAACGCAATATGCAGTGTATCATTGAAAATACCTTATAATATAACGTAATATACTGTGTACCTTTGAAATTACCTTATAATATAACGTAATATGCAGTGTATCATTGAAAATACCTTATAATATATAGTAGTTTATCATTGAAAATACCTTATTAATAACGTAATATGCAGGGTATCATTGAAAATAACTTATAATATATCGTAATTTGTAGTGTATCAATGAAAATACCTTCTCATATAACGTAATATGCAGTGTATCATTGAAAATACCTTATAATATATCGTAATTTGTAGTGTATCTTTGAAAATACCTTATAATATAACGTAATATGCAGTGTATCATAGAAAATACCTTATAATATATAGTAGTTTATCATTGAAAATACCTTATAATATAACGTAATATGCAGGGTATCATTGAAAATACCTTATAATATATCGTAATTTGTAGTGTATCATTGAAAATACCTTATAATATAACGTAATATGCAGTGTATCATTGAAAATACCTTATAATATAACGTAATATGCAGGGTATCATTGAAAATACCTTATAATATATCGTAATTTGTAGTGTATCAATGAAAATACCATATAATATAACGTAATATGCAGTGTATCATAGAAAATACCTTATAATATATAGCAGTTTATCATTGAAAATACCTTATAATATAACGTAATATGCAGGGTATCATTGAAAATACCTTATAATATATCGTAATTTGTAGTGTATCATTGAAAATACCTTATAATATAACGTAATATGCAGTGTATCATTGAAAATACCTTATAATATAACGTAATATGCAGTGTATCATTGAAAATACCTTAGAATATATGGTAATTCTAGTCTATCAATGAAAATACCTTATAATATAACGTAATATGCAGTCTACCATTGAAAATACATTATAAAATAATGTAATATGAAGTCTGTCATTGAAAATACTTTATAATATAACGTAATATGCAATGTACCATTGAAAATACCTTATAATATAACGTAATATGCAGTGTATCATTGAAAATACCTTATAATATAACGTAATATGCAGGGTATCATTGAAAATACCTTATAATATATCGTAATTTGTAGTTTATCATTGAAAATACCTTATAATATAACGTAATATGCTCTGTATCATTGAAAATACCTTATAATATATCGTAATTTGTAGTGTAGCAATGAAAATACCTTATAATATAACGTAATATGCAGTGTATCATTGAAAATACCTTATAATATATCGTAATTTGTATTTTATCATTGAAAATACCTTATAGTATAACGTAATATGCAGTGCATCATTGAAAATACCTTATAATATCACGTAATATGCAGTGTATCATTGAAAATACCTTATAATATAACGTAATATGCAGGGTATCATTGAAAATACCTTATAATATATCGCAATTTGTAGTGTATCATTGAAAATACCTTATAATATAACGTAATATGCAGTGTATCATTGAAAATACCTTATAATATAACGTAATATGCAGTGTATCATTGAAAATACCTTATAATATATCGTAATTTGTAGTGTATCAATGAAAATACCTTCTCATATAGCGTAATATGCAGTGTATCATAGAAAATACCTTATAATATATAGCAGTTTATCATTGAAAATACCTTATAATATAACTTAATATGCAGGGTATCATTGAAAATACCTTATAATATATCGTAATTTGTAGTGTATCATTGAAAATACCTTAGAATATATGGTAATGCTAGTCTATCACTGAAAATACCTAATAATATAACGTAATATGCAGTCTACCATTGAAAATACATTATAAAATAATGTAATATGAAGTCTGTCATTGAAAATACTTTATAATATAACGTAATATGCAATGTACCATTGAAAATACCTTATAATATAACGTAATATGCAGTGTATCGTTGAAAATACCTTATAATATATCGTAATATGCAGTCTACCATTGAAAATACATTTTAAAATGATGTAATATGTAGTCTGTTATTGAAAATACCTTAGAATATAACGCAATATGCAGTGTATCATTGAAAATACCTTATAATATAACGTAATATACTGTGTACCTTTGAAATTACCTTATAATATAACGTAATATGCAGTGTATCATTGAAAATACCTTATAATATATAGTAGTTTATCATTGAAAATACCTTATTAATAACGTAATATGCAGGGTATCATTGAAAATAACTTATAATATATCGTAATTTGTAGTGTATCAATGAAAATACCTTCTCATATAACGTAATATGCAGTGTATCATTGAAAATACCTTATAATATATCGTAATTTGTAGTGTATCTTTGAAAATACCTTATAATATAACGTAATATGCAGTGTATCATAGAAAATACCTTATAATATATAGTAGTTTATCATTGAAAATACCTTATAATATAACGTAATATGCAGGGTATCATTGAAAATACCTTATAATATATCGTAATTTGTAGTGTATCATTGAAAATACCTTATAATATAACGTAATATGCAGTGTATCATTGAAAATACCTTATAATATATCGTAATATGCAGTGTATCATTGAAAATACCTTATAATATATAGCAGTTTATCATTCAAAATACCTTTTATTATAACTTAATATGCAGTGTATCATTGAAAATACCTTATGATATAACGTAATATGCAGTGTATCATTGAAAATACCTTAGAATATATGGTAATTCTAGTCTATCAATGAAAATACCTTATAATATAACGTAATATGCAGGGTATCATTCAAAATACCTTATAATATATCGTAATTTGTAGTGTATCATTGAAAATACCGTAGAATATATGGTAATTCTAGTCTATCAATGAAAATACCTTATAATACAACGTAATATGCAGTGTATCATTGAAAATACCTTATAATATATAGTAGTTTATCATTGAAAATACCTTATAGTATAACGTAATATGCAGTGCATCATTGAAAATACCTTATAGTATAACGTAATATGCAGTGCATCATTGAAAATACCTTATAATATAACGTAATATACTGTGTATCTTTGAAATTACCTTATAATATAACGTAATATGCAGTGTATCATTGAAAATACCTTATAATATATCGTAATTTGTAGTGTATCATTGAAAATACCTTAGAATATATGGTAATTCTAGTCTATCAATGAAAATACCTTATAATATAACGTAATATGCAGTGTATCATTGAAAATACCTTATAATATATAGTAGTTTATCATTGAAAATACCTTATAGTATAACGTAATATGCAGTGCATCATTGAAAATACCTTATAATATAACGTAATATGCAGTGTATCATTGAAAATACCTTATAGTATAACGTAATATGCAGTGCATCATTGAAAATACCTTATAATATAACGTAATATACTGTGTATCTTTGAAATTACCTTATAATATAACGTAATATGCAGTGTATCATTGAAAATACCTTATAATATAACGTAATATGCAGTGTATCATTGCAAATACCTTATAATATATCGTAAAATGCAGTGTATCATTGAAAATACCTTATAATATATAGCAGTTTATCATTGAAAATACCTTTTAATATAACTTAATATGCAGTGTATCATTGAAAATACCTTATGATATAACGTAATATGCAGTGTATCATTGAAAATACCTTAGAATATATGGTAATTCTAGTCTATCAATGAAAATACCATATAATATAACGTAATATGCAGGGTATCATTGAAAATACCTTATAATATATCGTAATTTGTAGTGTATCATTGGAAATACCTTATAATATAACGTAATATGCAGTGTATCATTGAAAATACCTTATAATATAACGTAATATGCAGGGTATCATTGAAAATACCTTATAATATATCGTAATTTGTAGTGTATCAATGAAAATACCTTCTCATATAACGTAATATGCAGTGTATCATTGAAAATACCTTATAATATAACGTAATATGCAGGGTATCATTGAAAATACCTTATAATATATCGTAATTTGTAGTGTATCATTGAAAATATCTTATAATATAACGTAATATGCAGTGTATCATTGAAAATACCTTATAATATAACGTAATATGCAGGGTATCATTGAAAATACCTTATAATATATCGTAATTTGTAGTGTATCAATGAAAATACCTTCTCATATAACGTAATATGCAGTGTATCATTGAAAATACCTTATAATATATCGTAATTTGTAGTGTATCTTTGAAAATACCTTATAATATAACGTAATATGCAGTGTATCATAGAAAATACCTTATAATATATAGCAGTTTATCATTGAAAATACCTTATAATATAACTTAATATGCAGGGTATCATTGAAAATACCTTATAATATATAGTAGTTTATCATTGAAAATACCTTATAATATAATGTAATATGCTGTGTATCATTGAAAATACCTTATAATATATCGTAATTTGTATTGTATCATTGAAAATACCTTATACTATAACGTAATATGCAGTGCATCATTGAAAATACCTTATAATATCACGTAATATGCAGTGTATCATTGAAAATACCTTATAATATAACGTAATATGCAGGGTATCATTGAAAATACATTATAATATATCGTAATTTGTAGTGTATCATTGAAAATACCTTATAATATAACGTAATATGCAGTGTATCATTGAAAATACCTTATAATATATCGTAATTTGTAGTGTATCATTGAAAATACCTTAGAATATATGGTAATTCTAGTCTATCAATGAAAATACCTTATAATATAACGTAATATGCAGTGTATCATTGAAAATACCTTATAATATATAGTAGTTTATCATAGAAATTACCTTATAATATAACGTAATATGCAGGGTATCATTGAAAATACCTAATAATATATCGTAATTTGTAGTGTATCATTGAAAATACCTTATAATATAACGTAATATGCAGTGTATCATTGAAAATACCTTATAATATAACGTAATATGCAGGGTATCATTGAAAATACCTTATAATATATCGTAATTTGTAGTGTATCAATGAAAATACCTTCTCATATAACGTAATATGCAGTGTATCATTGAAAATACCTTATAATATATAGTATTTTATCATTGAAAATAACTTATAATATAATGTAATATGCTGTGTATCATTGAAAATACCTTATAATATATCGTAATTTGTATTGTATCATTGAAAATACCTTATAGTATAACGTAATATGCAGTGCATCATTGAAAATACCTTATAATATCACGTAATATGCAGTGTATCATTGAAAATACCTTATAATATAACGTAATATGCAGGGTATCATTGAAAATACCTTATAATATATCGTAATTTGTAGTGTATCATTGAAAATATCTTATAATATAACGTAATATGCAGTGTATCATTGAAAATACCTTATAATATAACGTAATATGCAGGGTATCATTGAAAATACCTTATAATATATCGTAATTTGTAGTGTATCATTGAAAATATCTTATAATATAACGTAATATGCAGTGTATCATTGAAAATACCTTATAATATAACGTAATATGCAGGGTATCTTTGAAAATACCTTATAATATAACGTAATATGCAGTGTATCATAGAAAATACCTTATAATATATAGCAGTTTATCATTGAAAATACCTTATAATATAACTTAATATGCAGGGTATCATTGAAAATACCTTATAATATATAGTAGTTTATCATTGAAAATACCTTATAATATAATGTAATATTCTGTGTATCATTGAAAATACCTTATAATATATCGTAATTTGTATTGTATCATTGAAAATACCTTATACTATAACGTAATATGCAGTGCATCATTGAAAATACCTTATAATATCACGTAATATGCAGTGTATCATTGAAAATACCTTATAATATAACGTAATATGCAGGGTATCATTGAAAATACCTTATAATATATCGTAATTTGTAGTGTATCATTGAAAATACCTTATAATATAACGTAATATGCAGTGTATCATTGAAAATACCTTATAATATATCGTAATTTGTAGTGTATCATTGAAAATACCTTAGAATATATGGTAATTCTAGTCTATCAATGAAAATACCTTATAATATAACGTAATATGCAGTGTATCATTGAAAATACCTTATAATATATAGTAGTTTATCATTGAAAATACCTTATAGTATAACGTAATATGCAGTGCATCATTGAAAATACCTTATAATATAACGTAATATGCAGTGTATCATTGAAAATACCTTATAGTATAACGTAATATGCAGTGCATCATTGAAAATACCTTATAATATAACGTAATATACTGTGTATCTTTGAAATTACCTTATAATATAACGTAATATGCAGTGTATCATTGAAAATACCTTATAATATAACGTAATATGCAGTGTATCATTGCAAATACCTTATAATATATCGTAAAATGCAGTGTATCATTGAAAATACCTTATAATATATAGCAGTTTATCATTGAAAATACCTTTTAATATAACTTAATATGCAGTGTATCATTGAAAATACCTTATGATATAACGTAATATGCTGTGTATCATTGAAAATACCTTAGAATATATGGTAATTCTAGTCTATCAATGAAAATACCATATAATATAACGTAATATGCAGGGTATCATTGAAAATACCTTATAATATATCGTAATTTGTAGTGTATCATTGGAAATACCTTATAATATAACGTAATATGCAGTGTATCATTGAAAATACCTTATAATATAACGTAATATGCAGGGTATCATTGAAAATACCTTATAATATATCGTAATTTGTAGTGTATCAATGAAAATACCTTCTCATATAACGTAATATGCAGTGTATCATTGAAAATACCTTATAATATATCGTAATTTGTAGTGTATCTTTGAAAATACCTTATAATATAACGTAATATGCAGTGTATCATTAAAAATCCCTTATAATATATAGTAGTTTATCATAGAAAATACCTTATAATATAACGTAATATGCAGGGTATCATTGAAAATACCTAATAATATATCGTAATTTGTATTGTATCATTGAAAATACCTTATAGTATAACGTAATATGCAGTGCATCATTGAAAATACCTTATAATATCACGTAATATGCAGTGTATCATTGAAAATACCTTATAATATATCGTAATTTGTATTGTATCATTGAAAATACCTTATAGTATAACGTAATATGCAGTGCATCATTGAAAATACCTTATAATATCACGTAATATGCAGTGTATAATTGAAAATACCTTATAATATAACGTAATATGCAGGGTATCATTGAAAATACCTTATAATATATCGTAATTTGTAGTGTATCAATGAAAATACCTTCTCATATAACGTAATATGCAGTGTATCATTGAAAATACCTTATAATATATCGTAATTTGTAGTGTATCTTTGAAAATACCTTATAATATAACGTAATATGCAGTGTATCATTAAAAATCCCTTATAATATATAGTAGTTTATCATAGAAATTACCTTATAATATAACGTAATATGCAGGGTATCATTGAAAATACCTAATAATATATCGTAATTTGTAGTGTATCATTGAAAATACCTTATAATATAACGTAATATGCAGTGTATCATTGAAAATACCTTATAATATAACGTAATATGCAGGGTATCATTGAAAATACCTTATAATATATCGTAATTTGTAGTGTATCAATGAAAATACCTTCTCATATAACGTAATATGCAGTGTATCATTGAAAATACCTTATAATATATAGTAGTTTATCATTGAAAATAACTTATAATATAATGTAATATGCTGTGTATCATTGAAAATACCTTATAATATATCGTAATTTGTAGTGTATCAATGAAAATACCTTCTCATATAACGTAATATGCAGGGTATCATTGAAAATACCTTATAATATATCGTAATTTGTAGTGTATCATTGGAAATACCTTATAATATAACGTAATATGCAGTGTATCATTGAAAATACCTTATAATATAACGTAATATGCAGGGTATCATTGAAAATACCTTATAATATATCGTAATTTGTAGTGTATCAATGAAAATACCTTCTCATATAACGTAATATGCAGTGTATCATTGAAAATACCTTATAATATAACGTAATATGCAGGGTATCATTGAAAATACCTTATAATATAACGTAATATGCAGGGTATCATTGAAAATACCTTATAATATAACGTAATATGCAGGGTATCATTGAAAATACCTTATAATATATCGTAATTTGTAGTGTATCAATGAAAATACCTTCTCATATAACGTAATATGCAGTGTATCATTGAAAATACCTTATAATATATCGTAATTTGTAGTGTATCTTTGAAAATACCTTATAATATAACGTAATATGCAGTGTATCATAGAAAATACCTTATAATATATAGCAGTTTATCATTGAAAATACCTTATAATATAACTTAATATGCAGGGTATCATTGAAAATACCTTATAATATATAGTAGTTTATCATTGAAAATACCTTATAATATAATGTAATATGCTGTGTATCATTGAAAATACCTTATAATATATCGTAATTTGTATTGTATCATTGAAAATACCTTATACTATAACGTAATATGCAGTGCATCATTGAAAATACCTTATAATATCACGTAATATGCAGTGTATCATTGAAAATACCTTATAATATAACGTAATATGCAGGGTATCATTGAAAATACATTATAATATATCGTAATTTGTAGTGTATCATTGAAAATACCTTATAATATAACGTAATATGCAGTGTATCATTGAAAATACCTTATAATATATCGTAATTTGTAGTGTATCATTGAAAATACCTTAGAATATATGGTAATTCTAGTCTATCAATGAAAATACCTTATAATATAACGTAATATGCAGTGTATCATTGAAAATACCTTATAATATATAGTAGTTTATCATAGAAATTACCTTATAATATAACGTAATATGCAGGGTATCATTGAAAATACCTAATAATATATCGTAATTTGTAGTGTATCATTGAAAATACCTTATAATATAACGTAATATGCAGTGTATCATTGAAAATACCTTATAATATAACGTAATATGCAGGGTATCATTGAAAATACCTTATAATATATCGTAATTTGTAGTGTATCAATGAAAATACCTTCTCATATAACGTAATATGCAGTGTATCATTGAAAATACCTTATAATATATAGTATTTTATCATTGAAAATAACTTATAATATAATGTAATATGCTGTGTATCATTGAAAATACCTTATAATATATCGTAATTTGTATTGTATCATTGAAAATACCTTATAGTATAACGTAATATGCAGTGCATCATTGAAAATACCTTATAATATCACGTAATATGCAGTGTATCATTGAAAATACCTTATAATATATAGTAGTTTATCATTGAAAATACCTTATAATATAATGTAATATGCTGTGTATCATTGAAAATACCTTATAATATAACGTAATATGCAGTGTATCATTGCAAATACCTTATAATATATCGTAAAATGCAGTGTATCATTGAAAATACCTTATAATATATAGCAGTTTATCATTGAAAATACCTTTTAATATAACTTAATATGCAGTGTATCATTGAAAATACCTTATGATATAACGTAATATGCAGTGTATCATTGAAAATACCTTAGAATATATGGTAATTCTAGTCTATCAATGAAAATACCATATAATATAACGTAATATGCAGGGTATCATTGAAAATACCTTATAATATATCGTAATTTGTAGTGTATCATTGGAAATACCTTATAATATAACGTAATATGCAGTGTATCATTGAAAATACCTTATAATATAACGTAATATGCAGGGTATCATTGAAAATACCTTATAATATATCGTAATTTGTAGTGTATCAATGAAAATACCTTCTCATATAACGTAATATGCAGTGTATCATTGAAAATACCTTATAATATATCGTAATTTGTAGTGTATCTTTGAAAATACCTTATAATATAACGTAATATGCAGTGTATCATTAAAAATCCCTTATAATATATAGTAGTTTATCATAGAAAATACCTTATAATATAACGTAATATGCAGGGTATCATTGAAAATACCTAATAATATATCGTAATTTGTATTGTATCATTGAAAATACCTTATAGTATAACGTAATATGCAGTGCATCATTGAAAATACCTTATAATATCACGTAATATGCAGTGTATCATTGAAAATACCTTATAATATATCGTAATTTGTATTGTATCATTGAAAATACCTTATAGTATAACGTAATATGCAGTGCATCATTGAAAATACCTTATAATATCACGTAATATGCAGTGTATAATTGAAAATACCTTATAATATAACGTAATATGCAGGGTATCATTGAAAATACCTTATAATATATCGTAATTTGTAGTGTATCAATGAAAATACCTTCTCATATAACGTAATGTGCAGTGTATCATTGAAAATACCTTATAATATATCGTAATTTGTAGTGTATCTTTGAAAATACCTTATAATATAACGTAATATGCAGTGTATCATTAAAAATCCCTTATAATATATAGTAGTTTATCATAGAAATTACCTTATAATATAACGTAATATGCAGGGTATCATTGAAAATACCTAATAATATATCGTAATTTGTAGTGTATCATTGAAAATACCTTATAATATAACGTAATATGCAGTGTATCATTGAAAATACCTTATAATATAACGTAATATGCAGGGTATCATTGAAAATACCTTATAATATATCGTAATTTGTAGTGTATCAATGAAAATACCTTCTCATATAACGTAATATGCAGTGTATCATTGAAAATACCTTATAATATATAGTAGTTTATCATTGAAAATAACTTATAATATAATGTAATATGCTGTGTATCATTGAAAATACCTTATAATATATCGTAATTTGTAGTGTATCAATGAAAATACCTTCTCATATAACGTAATATGCAGGGTATCATTGAAAATACCTTATAATATATCGTAATTTGTAGTGTATCATTGAAAATATCTTATAATATAACGTAATATGCAGTGTATCATTGAAAATACCTTATAATATAACGTAATATGCAGGGTATCATTGAAAATACCTTATAATATATCGTAATTTGTAGTGTATCAATGAAAATACCTTCTCATATAACGTAATATGCAGTGTATCATTGAAAATACCTTATAATATATCGTAGTTTGTAGTGTATCTTTGAAAATACCTTATAATATAACGTAATATGCAGTGTATCATAGAAAATACCTTATAATATATAGCAGTTTATCATTGAAAATACCTTATAATATAACTTAATATGCAGGGTATCATTGAAAATACCTTATAATATATAGTAGTTTATCATTGAAAATACCTTATAATATAATGTAATATGCTGTGTATCATTGAAAATACCTTATAATATATCGTAATTTGTATTGTATCATTGAAAATACCTTATACTATAACGTAATATGCAGTGCATCATTGAAAATACCTTATAATATAACGTAATATGCAGTGTATCATTGAAAATACCTTATAATATAACGTAATATGCAGTGCATCATTGAAAATACATTATAATATATCGTAATTTGTAGTGTATCTTTGAAAATACCTTATAATATAACGTAATATGCAGTGTATCATAGAAAATACCTTATAATATATAGCAGTTTATCATTGAAAATACCTTATAATATAACTTAATATGCAGGGTATCATTGAAAATACCTTATAATATATCGTAATTTGTAGTGTATCATTGAAAATACCTTATAATATAACGTAATATGCAGTGTATCATTGAAAATACCTTATAATATAACGTAATATGCAGGGTATCATTGAAAATACCTTATAATATATCGTAATTTGTAGTGTATCATTGAAAATACCTTATAATATAACGTAATATGCAGTGTATCATTGAAAATACCTTATAATATATCGTAATATGCAGTGTATCATTGAAAATACCTTATAATATATCGTAAAATGCAGTGTATCATTGAAAATACCTTATAATATATAGCAGTTTATCATTGAAAATACCTTTTAATATAACTTAATATGCAGTGTATCATTGAAAATACCTTATGATATAACGTAATATGCAGTGTATCATTGAAAATACCTTAGAATATATGGTAATTCTAGTCTATCAATGAAAATACCTTATAATATAACGTAATATGCAGGGTATCATTGAAAATACCTTATAATATATCGTAATTTGTAGTGTATCATTGGAAATACCTTATAATATAACGTAATATGCAGTGTATCATTGAAAATACCTTATAATATAACGTAATATGCAGGGTATCATTGAAAATACCTTATAATATATCGTAATTTGTAGTCTATCAATGAAAATACCTTCTCATATAACGTAATATGCAGTGTATCATTGAAAATACCTTATAATATATAGTAGTTTATCATTGAAAATACCTTATAATATAATGTAATATGCTGTGTATCATTGAAAATACCTTATAATATATCGTAATTTGTATTGTATCATTGAAAATACCTTATAGTATAACGTAATATGCAGTGCATCATTGAAAATACCTTATAATATCACGTAATATGCAGTGTATCATTGAAAATACCTTATAATATATCGTAATTTGTATTGTATCATTGAAAATACCTTATAGTATAACGTAATATGCAGTGCATCATTGAAAATACCTTATAATATCACGTAATATGCAGTGTATCATTGAAAATACCTTATAATATAACGTAATATGCAGGGTATCATTGAAAATACCTTATAATATATCGTAAGTTGTTGTGTATCATTGAAAATATCTTATAATATAACGTAATATGCAGTGTATCATTGAAAATACCTTATAATATAACGTAATATGCAGGGTATCATTGAAAATACCTTATAATATATCGTAATTTGTAGTGTATCATTGAAAATATCTTATAATATAACGTAATATGCAGTGTATCATTGAAAATACCTTATAATATAACGTAATATGCAGGGTATCATTGAAAATACCTTATAATATATCGTAATTTGTAGTGTATCAATGAAAATACCTTCTCATATAACGTAATATGCAGTGTATCATTGAAAATACCTTATAATATATCGTAATTTGTAGTGTATCTTTGAAAATACCTTATAATATAACGTAATATGCAGTGTATCATAGAAAATACCTTATAATATATAGCAGTTTATCATTGAAAATACCTTATAATATAACTTAATATGCAGGGTATCATTGAAAATACCTTATAATATATAGTAGTTTATCATTGAAAATACCTTATAATATAATGTAATATGCTGTGTATCATTGAAAATACCTTATAATATATCGTAATTTGTATTGTATCATTGAAAATACCTTATAGTATAACGTAATATGCAGTGCATCATTGAAAATACCTTATAATATAACGTAATATGCAGTGTATCATTGAAAATACCTTATAATATAACGTAATATGCAGTGCATCATTGAAAATACATTATAATATATCGTAATTTGTAGTGTATCTTTGAAAATACCTTATAATATAACGTAATATGCAGTGTATCATAGAAAATACCTTATAATATATAGCAGTTTATCATTGAAAATACCTTATAATATAACTTAATATGCAGGGTATCATTGAAAATACCTTATAATATATCGTAATTTGTAGTGTATCATTGAAAATACCTTATAATATAACGTAATATGCAGTGTATCATAGAAAATACCTTATAATATATAGCAGTTTATCATTGAAAATACCTTATAATATAACTTAATATGCAGGGTATCATTGAAAATACCTTATAATATATAGTAGTTTATCATTGAAAATACCTTATAATATAATGTAATATGCTGTGTATCATTGAAAATACCTTATAATATATCGTAATTTGTATTGTATCATTGAAAATACCTTATAGTATAACGTAATATGCAGTGCATCATTGAAAATACCTTATAATATCACGTAATATGCAGTGTATCATTGAAAATACCTTATAATATAACGTAATATGCAGTGCATCATTGAAAATACATTATAATATATCGTAATTTGTAGTGTATCTTTGAAAATACCTTATAATATAACGTAATATGCAGTGTATCATAGAAAATACCTTATAATATATAGCAGTTTATCATTGAAAATACCTTATAATATAACTTAATATGCAGGGTATCATTGAAAATACCTTATAATATATCGTAATTTGTAGTGTATCATTGAAAATACCTTATAATATAACGTAATATGCAGTGTATCATTGAAAATACCTTATAATATAACGTAATATGCAGGGTATCATTGAAAATACCTTATAATATATCGTAATTTGTAGTGTATCATTGAAAATACCTTATAATATAACGTAATATGCAGTGTATCATTGAAAATACCTTATAATATATCGTAATATGCAGTGTATCATTGAAAATACCTTATAATATATCGTAAAATGCAGTGTATCATTGAAAATACCTTATAATATATAGCAGTTTATCATTGAAAATACCTTTTAATATAACTTAATATGCAGTGTATCATTGAAAATACCTAATGATATAACGTAATATGCAGTGTATCATTGAAAATACCTTAGAATATATGGTAATTCTAGTCTATCAATGAAAATACCTTATAATATAACGTAATATGCAGGGTATCATTGAAAATACCTTATAATATATCGTAATTTGTAGTGTATCATTGAAAATACCTTATAATATAACGTAATATGCAGTGTATCATTGAAAATACCTTATAATATATAGCAGTTTATCATTGAAAATACCTTATAATATAACTTAATATGCAGGGTATCATTGAAAACACCTTATAATATATAGTAGTTTATCATTGAAAATACCTTATAATATAATGTAATATGCTGTGTATCATTGAAAATACCTTATAATATATCGTAATTTGTATTGTATCATTGAAAATACCTTATACTATAACGTAATATGCAGTGCATCATTGAAAATACCTTATAATATCACGTAATATGCAGTGTATCATTGAAAATACCTTATAATATAACGTAATATGCAGTGCATCATTGAAAATACATTATAATATATCGTAATTTGTAGTGTATCTTTGAAAATACCTTATAATATAACGTAATATGCAGTGTATCATAGAAAATACCTTATAATATATAGCAGTTTATCATTGAAAATACCTTATAATATAACTTAATATGCAGGGTATCATTGAAAATACCTTATAATATATCGTAATTTGTAGTGTATCATTGAAAATACCTTATAATATAACGTAATATGCAGTGTATCATTGAAAATACCTTATAATATAACGTAATATGCAGGGTATCATTGAAAATACCTTATAATATATCGTAATTTGTAGTGTATCATTGAAAATACCTTATAATATAACGTAATATGCAGTGTATCATTGAAAATACCTTATAATATATCGTAATATGCAGTGTATCATTGAAAATACCTTATAATATATCGTAAAATGCAGTGTATCATTGAAAATACCTTATAATATAATGTAATATGCTGTGTATCATTGAAAATACCTTATAATATATCGTAATTTGTATTGTATCATTGAAAATACCTTATAGTATAACGTAATATGCAGTGCATCATTGAAAATACCTTATAATATCACGTAATATGCAGTGTATCATTGAAAATACATTATAATATAACGTAATATGCAGGGTATCATTGAAAATACCTTATAATATATCGTAATTTGTATTGTATCATTGAAAATACCTTATAGTATAACGTAATATGCAGTGCATCATTGAAAATACCTTATGATATCACGTAATATGCAGTGTATCATTGAAAATACCTTATAATATAACGTAATATGCAGGGTATCATTGAAAATACCTTATAATATATCGTAAGTTGTAGTGTATCATTGAAAATATCTTATAATATAACGTAATATGCAGTGTATCATTGAAAATACCTTATAATATATAGCAGTTTATCATTGAAAATACCTTTTAATATAACCTAATATGCAGTGTATCATTGAAAATACCTTATGATATAACGTAATATGCAGTGTATCATTGAAAATACCTTAGAATATATGGTAATTCTAGTCTATCAATGAAAATACCTTATAATATAACGTAATATGCAGGGTATCATTGAAAATACCTTATAATATATCGTAATTTGTAGTGTATCATTGAAAATACCTTATAATATAACGTAATATGCAGTGTATCATTGAAAATACCTTATAATATAACGTAATATGCAGGGTATCATTGAAAATACGTTATAATATATCGTAATTTGTAGTGTATCAATGAAAATACCTTCTCATATAACGTAATATGCAGTGTATCATTGAAAATACCTTATAATATATAGTAGTTTATCATTGAAAATACCTTATAATATAATGTAATATGCTGTGTATCATTGAAAATACCTTATAATATATCGTAATTTGTATTGTATCATTGAAAATACCTTATAGTATAACGTAATATGCAGTGCATCATTGAAAATACCTTATAATATCACGTAATATGCAGTGTATCATTGAAAATACCTTATAATATAACGTAATATGCAGGGTATCATTGAAAATACCTTATAATATATCGTAATTTGTATTGTATCATTGAAAATACCTTATAGTATAACGTAATATGCAGTGCATCATTGAAAATACCTTATAATATCACGTAATATGCAGTGTATCATTGAAAATACCTTATAATATAACGTAATATGCAGGGTATCATTGAAAATACCTTATAATATATCGTAAGTTGTAGTGTATCATTGAAAATATCTTATAATATAACGTAATATGCAGTGTATCATTGAAAATACCTTATAATATAACGTAATATTCAGGGTATCATTGAAAATACCTTATAATATATCGTAATTTGTAGTGTATCAATGAAAATACCTTCTCATATAACGTAATATGCAGTGTATCATTGAAAATACCTTATAATATATCGTAATTTGTAGTGTATCTTTGAAAATACCTTATAATATAACGTAATATGCAGTGTATCATTAAAAATCCCTTATAATATATAGTAGTTTATCATAGAAAATACCTTATAATATAACGTAATATGCAGGGTATCATTGAAAATACCTAATAATATATCGTAATTTGTAGTGTATCATTGAAAATACCTTATAATATAACGTAATATGCAGTGTATCATTGAAAATACCTTATAATATAACGTAATATGCAGGGTATCATTGAAAATACCTTATAATATATCGTAATTTGTAGTGTATCAATGAAAATACCTTCTCATATAACGTAATATGCAGTGTATCATTGAAAATACCTTATAATATATAGTAGTTTATCATTGAAAATAACTTATAATATAATGTAATATGCTGTGTATCATTGAAAATACCTTATAATATATCGTAATTTGTATTGTATCATTGAAAATACCTTATAGTATAACGTAATATGCAGTGCATCATTGAAACTACCTTATAATATCACGTAATATGCAGTGTATCATTGAAAATACCTTCTAATATAACGTAATATGCAGGGTATCATTGAAAATACCTTATAATATATCGTAATTTGTAGTGTATCATTGAAAATATCTTATAATATAACGTAATATGCAGTGTATCATTGAAAATACCTTATAATATAACGTAATATGCAGGGTATCATTGAAAATACCTTATAATATATCGTAATTTGTAGTGTATCAATGAAAATACCTTCTCATATAACGTAATATGCAGTGTATCATTGAAAATACCTTATAATATATCGTAATTTGTAGTGTATCTTTGAAAATACCTTATAATATAACGTAATATGCAGTGTATCATTAAAAATCCCTTATAATATATAGTAGTTTATCATAGAAAATACCTTATAATATAACGTAATATGCAGGGTATCATTGAAAATACCTAATAATATATCGTAATTTGTAGTGTATCATTGAAAATACCTTATAATATAACGTAATATGCAGTGTATCATTGAAAATACCTTATAATATAACGTAATATGCAGGGTATCATTGAAAATACCTTATAATATATCGTAATTTGTAGTGTATCAATGAAAATACCTTCTCATATAACGTAATATGCAGTGTATCATTGAAAATACCTTATAATATATAGTAGTTTATCATTGAAAATAACTTATAATATAATGTAATATGCTGTGTATCATTGAAAATACCTTATAATATATCGTAATTTGTATTGTATCATTGAAAATACCTTATAGTATAACGTAATATGCAGTGCATCATTGAAAATACCTTATAATATCACGTAATATGCAGTGTATCATTGAAAATACCTTCTAATATAACGTAATATGCAGGGTATCATTGAAAATACCTTATAATATATCGTAATTTGTAGTGTATCATTGAAAATATCTTATAATATAACGTAATATGCAGTGTATCATTGAAAATACCTTATAATATAACGTAATATGCAGGGTATCATTGAAAATACCTTATAATATATCGTAATTTGTAGTGTATCAATGAAAATACCTTCTCATATAACGTAATATGCAGTGTATCATTGAAAATACCTTATAATATATCGTAATTTGTAGTGTATCTTTGAAAATACCTTATAATATAACGTAATATGCAGTGTATCATAGAAAATACCTTATAATATATAGCAGTTTATCATTGAAAATACCATTTTGTAGTGTATCATTGAAAATACCTTATAATATAACGTAATATGCAGGGTATCATTGAAAATACCTTATAATATATCGTAATTTGTAGTGTATCAATGAAAATACCTTCTCATATAACGTAATATGCAGAGTATCATTGGAAATACCTTATAATATATAGTAGTTTATCATTGAAAATACCTTATAATATAATGTAATATGCTGTGTATCATTGAAAATACCTTATAATATATCGTAATTTGTATTGTATCATTGAAAATACCTTATAGTATAACGTAATATGCAGTGCATCATTGAAAATACCTTATAATATCACGTAATATGCAGTGTATCATTGAAAATACCTTATAATATAACGTAATATGCAGGGTATCATTGAAAATACCTTATAATATATCGTAATTTGTAGTGTATCATTGAAAATATCTTATAATATAACGTAATATACAGTGTATCATTGAAAATACCTCATAATATATAGTAGTTTATCATAGAAAATACCTTATAATATAACGTAATATGCAGGGTATCATTGAAAATACCTAATAATATATCGTAATTTGTAGTGTATCATTGAAAATACCTTATAATATAACGTAATATGCAGTGTATCATTGAAAATACCTTATAATATAACGTAATATGCAGGGTATCATTGAAAATACCTTATAATATATCGTAATTTGTAGTGTATCATTGAAAATACCTTATAATATAACGTAATATGCAGTGTATCATTGAAAATACCTTATAATATAACGTAATATGCAGTGTATCATTGAAAATACCTTATAATATAACGTAATATGCAGTGTATCATTGAAAATACCTTATAATATAACGTAATATGCAGGGTATCATTGAAAATACCTTATAATATATCGTAATTTGTAGTGTATCAATGAAAATACCTTCTCATATAACGTAATATGCAGTGTATCATTGAAAATACCTTATAATATATAGTAGTTTATCATTGAAAATACCTTATAATATAATGTAATATGCTGTGTATCATTGAAAATACCTTATAATATATCGTAATTTGTATTGTATCATTGAAAATACCTTATAGTATAACGTAATATGCAGTGCATCATTGAAAATACCTTATAATATCACGTAATATGCAGTGTATCATTGAAAATACCTTATAATATAACGTAATATGCAGGGTATCATTGAAAATACCTTATAATATATCGTAATTTGTATTGTATCATTGAAAATATCTTATAATATAACGTAATATGCAGTGTATCATTGAAAATACCTTATAATATAACGTAATATGCAGGGTATCATTGAAAATACCTTATAATATATCGTAATTTGTAGTGTATCAATGAAAATACCTTCTCATATAACGTAATATGCAGTGTATCATTGAAAATACCTTATAATATATCGTAATTTGTAGTGTATCTTTGAAAATACCTTATAATATAACGTAATATGCAGTGTATCATAGAAAATACCTTATAATATATAGCAGTTTATCATTGAAAATACCTTTTAATATAACGTAATATGCAGTGTATCATTGAAAATACCTTATAATATAACGTAATATGCAGGGTATCATTGAAAATACCTTATAATATATCGTAATTTGTAGTGTATCAATGAAAATACCTTCTCATATAACGTAATATGCAGTGTATCATTGAAAATACCTTATAATATATAGTAGTTTATCATTGAAAATACCTTATAATATAATGTAATATGCTGTGTATCATTGAAAATACCTTATAATATATCGTAATTTGTATTGTATCATTGAAAATACCTTATAGTATAACGTAATATGCAGTGCATCATTGAAAATACCTTATAATATCACGTAATATGCAGTGTATCATTGAAAATACCTTATAATATAACGTAATATGCAGGGTATCATTGAAAATACCTTATAATATATCGTAATTTGTAGTGTATCATTGAAAATATCTTATAATATAACGTAATATACAGTGTATCATTGAAAATACCTCATAATATATAGTAGTTTATCATAGAAAATACCTTATAATATAACGTAATATGCAGGGTATCATTGAAAATACCTAATAATATATCGTAATTTGTAGTGTATCATTGAAAATACCTTATAATATAACGTAATATGCAGTGTATCATTGAAAATACCTTATAATATAACGTAATATGCAGGGTATCATTGAAAATACCTTATAATATATCGTAATTTGTAGTGTATCATTGAAAATACCTTATAATATAACGTAATATGCAGTGTATCATTGAAAATACCTTATAATATAACGTAATATGCAGTGTATCATTGAAAATACCTTATAATATAACGTAATATGCAGTGTATCATTGAAAATACCTTATAATATAACGTAATATGCAGGGTATCATTGAAAATACCTTATAATATATCGTAATTTGTAGTGTATCAATGAAAATACCTTCTCATATAACGTAATATGCAGTGTATCATTGAAAATACCTTATAATATATAGTAGTTTATCATTGAAAATACCTTATAATATAATGTAATATGCTGTGTATCATTGAAAATACCTTATAATATAACGTAATATGCAGGGTATCATTGAAAATACCTTATAATATATCGTAATTTGTAGTGTATCAATGAAAATACCTTCTCATATAACGTAATATGCAGTGTATCATTGAAAATACCTTATAATATATCGTAATTTGTAGTGTATCTTTGAAAATACCTTATAATATAACGTAATATGCAGTGTATCATAGAAAATACCTTATAATATATAGCAGTTTATCATTGAAAATACCTTTTAATATAACGTAATATGCAGTGTATCATTGAAAATACCTTATAATATAACGTAATATGCAGGGTATCATTGAAAATACCTTATAATATATCGTAATTTGTAGTGTATCAATGAAAATACCTTCTCATATAACGTAATATGCAGTGTATCATTGAAAATACCTTATAATATATAGTAGTTTATCATTGAAAATACCTTATAATATAATGTAATATGCTGTGTATCATTGAAAATACCTTATAATATATCGTAATTTGTATTGTATCATTGAAAATACCTTATAGTATAACGTAATATGCAGTGCATCATTGAAAATACCTTATAATATCACGTAATATGCAGTGTATCATTGAAAATACCTTATAATATAACGTAATATGCAGGGTATCATTGAAAATACCTTATAATATATCGTAATTTGTAGTGTATCATTGAAAATATCTTATAATATAACGTAATATACAGTGTATCATTGAAAATACCTCATAATATATAGTAGTTTATCATAGAAAATACCTTATAATATAACGTAATATGCAGGGTATCATTGAAAATACCTAATAATATATCGTAATTTGTAGTGTATCATTGAAAATACCTTATAATATAACGTAATATGCAGTGTATCATTGAAAATACCTTATAATATAACGTAATATGCAGGGTATCATTGAAAATACCTTATAATATATCGTAATTTGTAGTGTATCATTGAAAATACCTTATAATATAACGTAATATGCAGTGTATCATTGAAAATACCTTATAATATAACGTAATATGCAGTGTATCATTGAAAATACCTTATAATATAACGTAATATGCAGTGTATCATTGAAAATACCTTATAATATAACGTAATATGCAGGGTATCATTGAAAATACCTTATAATATATCGTAATTTGTAGTGTATCAATGAAAATACCTTCTCATATAACGTAATATGCAGTGTATCATTGAAAATACCTTATAATATATAGTAGTTTATCATTGAAAATACCTTATAATATAATGTAATATGCTGTGTATCATTGAAAATACCTTATAATATATCGTAATTTGTATTGTATCATTGAAAATACCTTATAGTATAACGTAATATGCAGTGCATCATTGAAAATACCTTATAATATCACGTAATATGCAGTGTATCATTGAAAATACCTTATAATATAACGTAATATGCAGGGTATCATTGAAAATACCTTATAATATATCGTAATTTGTATTGTATCATTGAAAATACCTTATAGTATAACGTAATATGCAGTGCATCATTGAAAATACCTTATGATATCACGTAATATGCAGTGTATCATTGAAAATACCTTATAATATAACGTAATATGCAGGGTATCATTGAAAATACCTTATAATATATCGTAAGTTGTAGTGTATCATTGAAAATATCTTATAATATAACGTAATATGCAGTGTATCATTGAAAATACCTTATAATATATAGCAGTTTATCATTGAAAATACCTTTTAATATAACTTAATATGCAGTGTATCATTGAAAATACCTTATGATATAACGTAATATGCAGTGTATCATTGAAAATACCTTAGAATATATGGTAATTCTAGTCTATCAATGAAAATACCTTATAATATAACGTAATATGCAGGGTATCATTGAAAATACCTTATAATATATCGTAATTTGTAGTGTATCATTGAAAATACCTTATAATATAACGTAATATGCAGTGTATCATTGAAAATACCTTATAATATAACGTAATATGCAGGGTATCATTGAAAATACGTTATAATATATCGTAATTTGTAGTGTATCAATGAAAATACCTTCTCATATAACGTAATATGCAGTGTATCATTGAAAATACCTTATAATATATAGTAGTTTATCATTGAAAATACCTTATAATATAATGTAATATGCTGTGTATCATTGAAAATACCTTATAATATATCGTAATTTGTATTGTATCATTGAAAATACCTTATAGTATAACGTAATATGCAGTGCATCATTGAAAATACCTTATAATATCACGTAATATGCAGTGTATCATTGAAAATACCTTATAATATAACGTAATATGCAGTGTATCATTGAAAATACCTTATAATATATCGTAAGTTGTAGTGTATCATTGAAAATATCTTATAATATAACGTAATATGCAGTGTATCATTGAAAATACCTTATAATATAACGTAATATTCAGGGTATCATTGAAAATACCTTATAATATATCGTAATTTGTAGTGTATCAATGAAAATACCTTCTCATATAACGTAATATGCAGTGTATCATTGAAAATACCTTATAATATATCGTAATTTGTAGTGTATCTTTGAAAATACCTTATAATATAACGTAATATGCAGTGTATCATTAAAAATCCCTTATAATATGTAGTAGTTTATCATAGAAAATACCTTATAATATAACGTAATATGCAGGGTATCATTGAAAATACCTAATAATATATCGTAATTTGTAGTGTATCATTGAAAATACCTTATAATATAACGTAATATGCAGTGTATCATTGAAAATACCTTATAATATAACGTAATATGCAGTGTATCATTGAAAATACCTTATAATATAACGTAATATGCAGGGTATCATTGAAAATACCTTATAATATATCGTAATTTGTAGTGTATCATTGAAAATACCTTATAATATAACGTAATATGCAGTGTATCATTGAAAATACCTTATAATATAACGTAATATGCAGTGTATCATTGAAAATACCTTATAATATAACGTAATATGCAGTGTATCATTGAAAATACCTTATAATATAACGTAATATGCAGGGTATCATTGAAAATACCTTATAATATATCGTAATTTGTAGTGTATCAATGAAAATACCTTCTCATATAACGTAATATGCAGTGTATCATTGAAAATACCTTATAATATATAGTAGTTTATCATTGAAAATACCTTATAATATAATGTAATATGCTGTGTATCATTGAAAATACCTTATAATATATCGTAATTTGTATTGTATCATTGAAAATACCTTATAGTATAACGTAATATGCAGTGCATCATTGAAAATACCTTATAATATCACGTAATATGCAGTGTATCATTGAAAATACCTTATAATATAACGTAATATGCAGGGTATCATTGAAAATACCTTATAATATATCGTAATTTGTATTGTATCATTGAAAATACCTTATAGTATAACGTAATATGCAGTGCATCATTGAAAATACCTTATGATATCACGTAATATGCAGTGTATCATTGAAAATACCTTATAATATAACGTAATATGCAGGGTATCATTGAAAATACCTTATAATATATCGTAAGTTGTAGTGTATCATTGAAAATATCTTATAATATAACGTAATATGCAGTGTATCATTGAAAATACCTTATAATATATAGCAGTTTATCATTGAAAATACCTTTTAATATAACTTAATATGCAGTGTATCATTGAAAATACCTTATGATATAACGTAATATGCAGTGTATCATTGAAAATACCTTAGAATATATGGTAATTCTAGTCTATCAATGAAAATACCTTATAATATAACGTAATATGCAGGGTATCATTGAAAATACCTTATAATATATCGTAATTTGTAGTGTATCATTGAAAATACCTTATAATATAACGTAATATGCAGTGTATCATTGAAAATACCTTATAATATAACGTAATATTCAGGGTATCATTGAAAATACCTTATAATATATCGTAATTTGTAGTGTATCAATGAAAATACCTTATAATATAACGTAATATGCAGGGTATCATTGAAAATACCTTATAATATATCGTAATTTGTAGTGTATCATTGAAAATACCTTATAATATAACGTAATATGCAGTGTATCATTGAAAATACCTTATAATATAACGTAATATGCAGTGTATCATTGAAAATACCTTATAATATAACGTAATATGCAGTGTATCATTGAAAATACCTTATAATATAACGTAATATGCAGGGTATCATTGAAAATACCTTATAATATCACGTAATATGCAGTGTATCATTGAAAATACCTTATAATATAACGTAATATGCAGGGTATCATTGAAAATACCTTATAATATATCGTAAGTTGTAGTGTATCATTGAAAATATCTTATAATATAACGTAATATGCAGTGTATCATTGAAAATACCTTATAATATAACGTAATATTCAGGGTATCATTGAAAATACCTTATAATATATCGTAATTTGTAGTGTATCAATGAAAATACCTTCTCATATAACGTAATATGCAGTGTATCATTGAAAATACCTTATAATATATCGTAATTTGTAGTGTATCTTTGAAAATACCTTATAATATAACGTAATATGCAGTGTATCATTAAAAATCCCTTATAATATATAGTAGTTTATCATAGAAAATACCTTATAATATAACGTAATATGCAGGGTATCATTGAAAATACCTAATAATATATCGTAATTTGTAGTGTATCATTGAAAATACCTTATAATATAACGTAATATGCAGTGTATCATTGAAAATACCTTATAATATAACGTAATATGCAGGGTATCATTGAAAATACCTTATAATATATCGTAATTTGTAGTGTATCAATGAAAATACCTTCTCATATAACGTAATATGCAGTGTATCATTGAAAATACCTTATAATATATAGTAGTTTATCATTGAAAATAACTTATAATATAATGTAATATGCTGTGTATCATTGAAAATACCTTATAATATATCGTAATTTGTATTGTATCATTGAAAATACCTTATAGTATAACGTAATATGCAGTGCATCATTGAAAATACCTTATAATATCACGTAATATGCAGTGTATCATTGAAAATACCTTCTAATATAACGTAATATGCAGGGTATCATTGAAAATACCTTATAATATATCGTAATTTGTAGTGTATCATTGAAAATATCTTATAATATAACGTAATATGCAGTGTATCATTGAAAATACCTTATAATATAACGTAATATGCAGGGTATCATTGAAAATACCTTATAATATATCGTAATTTGTAGTGTATCAATGAAAATACCTTCTCATATAACGTAATATGCAGTGTATCATTGAAAATACCTTATAATATATCGTAATTTGTAGTGTATCTTTGAAAATACCTTATAATATAACGTAATATGCAGTGTATCATTAAAAATCCCTTATAATATATAGTAGTTTATCATAGAAAATACCTTATAATATAACGTAATATGCAGGGTATCATTGAAAATACCTAATAATATATCGTAATTTGTAGTGTATCATTGAAAATACCTTATAATATAACGTAATATGCAGTGTATCATTGAAAATACCTTATAATATAACGTAATATGCAGGGTATCATTGAAAATACCTTATAATATATCGTAATTTGTAGTGTATCAATGAAAATACCTTCTCATATAACGTAATATGCAGTGTATCATTGAAAATACCTTATAATATATAGTAGTTTATCATTGAAAATAACTTATAATATAATGTAATATGCTGTGTATCATTGAAAATACCTTATAATATATCGTAATTTGTATTGTATCATTGAAAATACCTTATAGTATAACGTAATATGCAGTGCATCATTGAAAATACCTTATAATATCACGTAATATGCAGTGTATCATTGAAAATACCTTCTAATATAACGTAATATGCAGGGTATCATTGAAAATACCTTATAATATATCGTAATTTGTAGTGTATCATTGAAAATATCTTATAATATAACGTAATATGCAGTGTATCATTGAAAATACCTTATAATATAACGTAATATGCAGGGTATCATTGAAAATACCTTATAATATATCGTAATTTGTAGTGTATCAATGAAAATACCTTCTCATATAACGTAATATGCAGTGTATCATTGAAAATACCTTATAATATATCGTAATTTGTAGTGTATCATTGAAAATACCTTATAATATAACGTAATATGCAGTGTATCATAGAAAATACCTTATAATATATAGCAGTTTATCATTGAAAATACCTTCTAATATAACGTAATATGCAGTGTATCATTGAAAATACCTTATAATATAACGTAATATGCAGTGTATCATTGAAAATACCTTATAATATATCGTAATTTGTAGTGTATCAATGAAAATACCTTCTCATATAACGTAATATGCAGTGTATCATTGAAAATACCTTATAATATATAGTAGTTTATCATTGAAAATACCTTATAATATAATGTAATATGCTGTGTATCATTGAAAATACCTTATAATATATCGTAATTTGTATTGTATCATTGAAAATACCTTATAGTATAACGTAATATGCAGTGCATCATTGAAAATACCTTATAATATCACGTAATATGCAGTGTATCATTGAAAATACCTTATAATATAACGTAATATGCAGGGTATCATTGAAAATACCTTATAATATATCGTAATTTGTAGTGTATCATTGAAAATATCTTATAATATAACGTAATATACAGTGTATCATTGAAAATACCTCATAATATATAGTAGTTTATCATAGAAAATACCTTATAATATAACGTAATATGCAGGGTATCATTGAAAATACCTAATAATATATCGTAATTTGTAGTGTATCATTGAAAATACCTTATAATATAACGTAATATGCAGTGTATCATTGAAAATACCTTATAATATAACGTAATATGCAGGGTATCATTGAAAATACCTTATAATATATCGTAATTTGTAGTGTATCATTGAAAATACCTTATAATATAACGTAATATGCAGTGTATCATTGAAAATACCTTATAATATAACGTAATATGCAGTGTATCATTGAAAATACCTTATAATATAACGTAATATGCAGTGTATCATTGAAAATACCTTATAATATAACGTAATATGCAGGGTATCATTGAAAATACCTTATAATATATCGTAATTTGTAGTGTATCAATGAAAATACCTTCTCATATAACGTAATATGCAGTGTATCATTGAAAATACCTTATAATATATCGTAATTTGTATTGTATCATTGAAAATACCTTATAGTATAACGTAATATGCAGTGCATCATTGAAAATACCTTATAATATCACGTAATATGCAGTGTATCATTGAAAATACCTTATAATATAACGTAATATGCAGGGTATCATTGAAAATACCTTATAATATATCGTAATTTGTATTGTATCATTGAAAATACCTTATAGTATAACGTAATATGCAGTGCATCATTGAAAATACCTTATGATATCACGTAATATGCAGTGTATCATTGAAAATACCTTATAATATAACGTAATATGCAGGGTATCATTGAAAATACCTTATAATATATCGTAAGTTGTAGTGTATCATTGAAAATACCTTATAATATAACGTAATATGCAGTGTATCATTGAAAATACCTTATAATATATAGCAGTTTATCATTGAAAATACCTTTTAATATAACTTAATATGCAGTGTATCATTGAAAATACCTTATGATATAACGTAATATGCAGTGTATCATTGAAAATACCTTAGAATATATGGTAATTCTAGTCTATCAATGAAAATACCTTATAATATAACGTAATATGCAGGGTATCATTGAAAATACCTTATAATATATCGTAATTTGTAGTGTATCATTGAAAATACCTTATAATATAACGTAATATGCAGTGTATCATTGAAAATACCTTATAATATAACGTAATATGCAGGGTATCATTGAAAATACCTTATAATATATCGTAATTTGTAGTGTATCAATGAAAATACCTTCTCATATAACGTAATATGCAGTGTATCATTGAAAATACCTTATAATATATAGTAGTTTATCATTGAAAATACCTTATAATATAATGTAATATGCTGTGTATCATTGAAAATACCTTATAATATATCGTAATTTGTATTGTATCATTGAAAATACCTTATAGTATAACGTAATATGCAGTGCATCATTGAAAATACCTTATAATATCACGTAATATGCAGTGTATCATTGAAAATAACTTATAATATAACGTAATATGCAGGGTATCATTGAAAATACCTTATAATATATCGTAATTTGTATTGTATCATTGAAAATACCTTATAGTATAACGTAATATGCAGTGCATCATTGAAAATACCTTATAATATCACGTAATATGCAGTGTATCATTGAAAATACCTTATAATATAACGTAATATGCAGGGTATCATTGAAAATACCTTATAATATATCGTAAGTTGTAGTGTATCATTGAAAATATCTTATAATATAACGTAATATGCAGTGTATCATTGAAAATACCTTATAATATAACGTAATATTCAGGGTATCATTGAAAATACCTTATAATATATCGTAATTTGTAGTGTATCAATGAAAATACCTTCTCATATAACGTAATATGCAGTGTATCATTGAAAATACCTTATAATATATCGTAATTTGTAGTGTATCTTTGAAAATACCTTATAATATAACGTAATATGCAGTGTATCATTAAAAATCCCTTATAATATATAGTAGTTTATCATAGAAAATACCTTATAATATAACGTAATATGCAGGGTATCATTGAAAATACCTAATAATATATCGTAATTTGTAGTGTATCATTGAAAATACCTTATAATATAACGTAATATGCAGTGTATCATTGAAAATACCTTATAATATAACGTAATATGCAGGGTATCATTGAAAATACCTTATAATATATCGTAATTTGTAGTGTATCAATGAAAATACCTTCTCATATAACGTAATATGCAGTGTATCATTGAAAATACCTTATAATATATAGTAGTTTATCATTGAAAATAACTTATAATATAATGTAATATGCTGTGTATCATTGAAAATACCTTATAATATATCGTAATTTGTATTGTATCATTGAAAATACCTTATAGTATAACGTAATATGCAGTGCATCATTGAAAATACCTTATAATATCACGTAATATGCAGTGTATCATTGAAAATACCTTCTAATATAACGTAATATGCAGTGTATCATTGAAAATACCTTATAATATATCGTAATTTGTAGTGTATCATTGAAAATATCTTATAATATAACGTAATATGCAGTGTATCATTGAAAATACCTTATAATATAACGTAATATGCAGGGTATCATTGAAAATACCTTATAATATATCGTAATTTGTAGTGTATCAATGAAAATACCTTCTCATATAACGTAATATGCAGTGTATCATTGAAAATACCTTATAATATATCGTAATTTGTAGTGTATCATTGAAAATACCTTATAATATAACGTAATATGCAGTGTATCATTAAAAATCCCTTATAATATATAGTAGTTTATCATAGAAAATACCTTATAATATAACGTAATATGCAGGGTATCATTGAAAATACCTAATAATATATCGTAATTTGTAGTGTATCATTGAAAATACCTTATAATATAACGTAATATGCAGTGTATCATTGAAAATACCTTATAATATAACGTAATATGCAGGGTATCATTGAAAATACCTTATAATATATCGTAATTTGTAGTGTATCAATGAAAATACCTTCTCATATAACGTAATATGCAGTGTATCATTGAAAATACCTTATAATATATAGTAGTTTATCATTGAAAATAACTTATAATATAATGTAATATGCTGTGTATCATTGAAAATACCTTATAATATATCGTAATTTGTATTGTATCATTGAAAATACCTTATAGTATAACGTAATATGCAGTGCATCATTGAAAATACCTTATAATATCACGTAATATGCAGTGTATCATTGAAAATACCTTCTAATATAACGTAATATGCAGGGTATCATTGAAAATACCTTATAATATATCGTAATTTGTAGTGTATCATTGAAAATATCTTATAATATAACGTAATATGCAGTGTATCATTGAAAATACCTTATAATATAACGTAATATGCAGGGTATCATTGAAAATACCTTATAATATATCGTAATTTGTAGTGTATCAATGAAAATACCTTCTCATATAACGTAATATGCAGTGTATCATTGAAAATACCTTATAATATATCGTAATTTGTAGTGTATCTTTGAAAATACCTTATAATATAACGTAATATGCAGTGTATCATAGAAAATACCTTATAATATATAGCAGTTTATCATTGAAAATACCTTTTAATATAACGTAATATGCAGTGTATCATTGAAAATACCTTATAATATAACGTAATATGCAGGGTATCATTGAAAATACCTTATAATATATCGTAATTTGTAGTGTATCAATGAAAATACCTTCTCATATAACGTAATATGCAGTGTATCATTGAAAATACCTTATAATATATAGTAGTTTATCATTGAAAATACCTTATAATATAACGTAATATGCTGGGTATCATTGAAAATACCTTATAATATATCGTAATTTGTATTGTATCATTGAAAATACCTTATAGTATAACGTAATATGCAGTGCATCATTGAAAATACCTTATAATATCACGTAATATGCAGTGTATCATTGAAAATACCTTATAATATAACGTAATATGCAGGGTATCATTGAAAATACCTTATAATATATCGTAATTTGTAGTGTATCATTGAAAATATCTTATAATATAACGTAATATACAGTGTATCATTGAAAATACCTCATAATATATAGTAGTTAATCATAGAAAATACCTTATAATATAACGTAATATGCAGGGTATCATTGAAAATACCTAATAATATATCGTAATTTGTAGTGTATCATTGAAAATACCTTATAATATAACGTAATATGCAGTGTATCATTGAAAATACCTTATAATATAACGTAATATGCAGGGTATCATTGAAAATACCTTATAATATATCGTAATTTGTAGTGTATCATTGAAAATACCTTATAATATAACGTAATATGCAGTGTATCATTGAAAATACCTTATAATATAACGTAATATGCAGTGTATCATTGAAAATACCTTATAATATAACGTAATATGCAGTGTATCATTGAAAATACCTTATAATATATCGTAAAATGCAGTGTATCATTGAAAATACCTTATAATATATAGCAGTTTATCATTGAAAATACCTTTTAATATAACTTAATATGCAGTGTATCATTGAAAATACCTTATGATATAACGTAATATGCAGTGTATCATTGAAAATACCTTAGAATATATGGTAATTCTAGTCTATCAATGAAAATACCTTATAATATAACGTAATATGCAGGGTATCATTGAAAATACCTTATAATATATCGTAATTTGTAGTGTATCATTGAAAATACCTTATAATATAACGTAATATGCAGTGTATCATTGAAAATACCTTATAATATAACGTAATATGCAGGGTATCATTGAAAATACCTTATAATATATCGTAATTTGTAGTGTATCAATGAAAATACCTTCTCATATAACGTAATATATATAGTAGTTTATCATTGAAAATACCTTATAATATAATATAATATGCTGTGTATCATTGAAAATACCTTATAATATATCGTAATTTGTAGTGTATCATTGGAAATACCTTATAATATAACGTAATATGCAGTGTATCATTGAAAATACCTTATAATATAACGTAATATGCAGGGTATCATTGAAAATACCTTATAATATATCGTAATTTGTAGTGTATCATTGAAAATATCTTATAATATAACGTAATATACAGTGTATCATTGAAAATACCTCATAATATATAGTAGTTAATCATAGAAAATACCTTATAATATAACGTAATATGCAGGGTATCATTGAAAATACCTAATAATATATCGTAATTTGTAGTGTATCATTGAAAATACCTTATAATATAACGTAATATGCAGTGTATCATTGAAAATACCTTATAATATAACGTAATATGCAGTGTATCATTGAAAATACCTTATAATATAACGTAATATGCAGGGTATCATTGAAAATACCTTATAATATATCGTAATTTGTAGTGTATCATTGAAAATACCTTATAATATAACGTAATATGCAGTGTATCATTGAAAATACCTTATAATATAACGTAATATGCAGTGTATCATTGAAAATACCTTATAATATAACGTAATATGCAGTGTATCATTGAAAATACCTTATAATATATCGTAAAATGCAGTGTATCATTGAAAATACCTTATAATATATAGCAGTTTATCATTGAAAATACCTTTTAATATAACTTAATATGCAGTGTATCATTGAAAATACCTTATGATATAACGTAATATGCAGTGTATCATTGAAAATACCTTAGAATATATGGTAATTCTAGTCTATCAATGAAAATACCTTATAATATAACGTAATATGCAGGGTATCATTGAAAATACCTTATAATATATCGTAATTTGTAGTGTATCATTGAAAATACCTTATAATATAACGTAATATGCAGTGTATCATTGAAAATACCTTATAATATAACGTAATATGCAGGGTATCATTGAAAATACCTTATAATATATCGTAATTTGTAGTGTATCAATGAAAATACCTTCTCATATAACGTAATATATATAGTAGTTTATCATTGAAAATACCTTATAATATAATATAATATGCTGTGTATCATTGAAAATACCTTATAATATATCGTAATTTGTAGTGTATCATTGGAAATACCTTATAATATAACGTAATATGCAGTGTATCATTGAAAATACCTTATAATATAACGTAATATGCAGGGTATCATTGAAAATACCTTATAATATATCGTAATTTGTAGTGTATCAATGAAAATACCTTCTCATATAACGTAATATGCAGTGTATCATTGAAAATACCTTATAATATATAGTAGTTTAGCATTGAAAATACCTTATAATATAATGTAATATGCTGTGTATCATTGAAAATACCTTATAATATATCGTAATTTGTATTGTATCATTGAAAATACCTTATAGTATAACGTAATATGCAGTGCATCATTGAAAATACCTTATAATATCACGTAATATGCAGTGTATCATTGAAAATACCTTATAATATATCGTAATTTGTATTGTATCATTGAAAATACCTTATAGTATAACGTAATATGCAGTGCATCATTGAAAATACCTTATAATATCACGTAATATGCAGTGTATCATTGAAAATACCTTATAATATAACGTAATATGCAGGGTATCATTGAAAATACCTTATAATATATCGTAAGTTGTAGTGTATCATTGAAAATATCTTATAATATAACGTAATATGCAGTGTATAATTGAAAATACCTTATAATATAACGTAATATTCAGGGTATCATTGAAAATACCTTATAATATATCGTAATTTGTAGTGTATCAATGAAAATACCTTCTCATATAACGTAATGTGCAGTGTATCATTGAAAATACCTTATAATATATCGTAATTTGTAGTGTATCTTTGAAAATACCTTATAATATAACGTAATATGCAGTGTATCATTAAAAATCCCTTATAATATATAGTAGTTTATCATAGAAATTACCTTATAATATAACGTAATATGCAGGGTATCATTGAAAATACCTAATAATATATCGTAATTTGTAGTGTATCATTGAAAATACCTTATAATATAACGTAATATGCAGTGTATCATTGAAAATACCTTATAATATAACGTAATATGCAGGGTATCATTGAAAATACCTTATAATATATCGTAATTTGTAGTGTATCAATGAAAATAGCTTCTCATATAACGTAATATGCAGTGTATCATTGAAAATACCTTATAATATATAGTAGTTTATCATTGAAAATAACTTATAATATAATGTAATATTCAGGGTATCATTGAAAATACCTTATAATATATCGTAATTTGTAGTGTATCAATGAAAATACCTTATAGTATAACGTAATATGCAGTGCATCATTGAAAATACCTTATAATATATCGTAATTTGTAGTGTATCTTTGAAAATACCTTATAATATAACGTAATATGCAGTGTATCATAGAAAATACCTTATAATATATAGCAGTTTATCATTGAAAATACCTTATAATATAACTTAATATGCAGGGTATCATTGAAAATACCTTATAATATATCGTAATTTGTAGTGTATCATTGAAAATACCTTATAATATAACGTAATATGCAGTGTATCATTGAAAATACCTTATAATATAACGTAATATGCAGGGTATCATTGAAAATACCTTATAATATATCGTAATTTGTAGTGTATCATTGAAAATACCTTATAATATAACGTAATATGCAGTGTATCATTGAAAATACCTTATAATATATCGTAATATGCAGTGTATCATTGAAAATACCTTATAATATATCGTAAAATGCAGTGTATCATTGAAAATACCTTATAATATATAGCAGTTTATCATTGAAAATACCTTTTAATATAACTTAATATGCAGTGTATCATTGAAAATACCTTATGATATAACGTAATATGCAGTGTATCATTGAAAATACCTTAGAATATATGGTAATTCTAGTCTATCAATGAAAATACCTTATAATATAACGTAATATGCAGGGTATCATTGAAAATACCTTATAATATATCGTAATTTGTAGTGTATCATTGGAAATACCTTATAATATAACGTAATATGCAGTGTATCAATGAAAATACCTTCTCATATAACGTAATATGCAGTGTATCATTGAAAATACCTTATAATATATAGTAGTTTATCATTGAAAATACCTTATAATATAATATAATATGCTGTGTATCATTGAAAATACCTTATAATATATCGTAATTTGTAGTGTATCATTGGAAATACCTTATAATATAACGTAATATGCAGTGTATCATTGAAAATACCTTATAATATAACGTAATATGCAGGGTATCATTGAAAATACCTTATAATATATCGTAATTTGTAGTGTATCAATGAAAATACCTTCTCATATAACGTAATATGCAGTGTATCATTGAAAATACCTTATAATATATAGTAGTTTAGCATTGAAAATACCTTATAATATAATGTAATATGCTGTGTATCATTGAAAATACCTTATAATATATCGTAATTTGTATTGTATCATTGAAAATACCTTATAGTATAACGTAATATGCAGTGCATCATTGAAAATACCTTATAATATCACGTAATATGCAGTGTATCATTGAAAATACCTTATAATATATCGTAATTTGTATTGTATCATTGAAAATACCTTATAGTATAACGTAATATGCAGTGCATCATTGAAAATACCTTATAATATCACGTAATATGCAGTGTATCATTGAAAATACCTTATAATATAACGTAATATGCAGGGTATCATTGAAAATACCTTATAATATATCGTAAGTTGTAGTGTATCATTGAAAATATCTTATAATATAACGTAATATGCAGTGTATAATTGAAAATACCTTATAATATAACGTAATATTCAGGGTATCATTGAAAATACCTTATAATATATCGTAATTTGTAGTGTATCAATGAAAATACCTTCTCATATAACGTAATGTGCAGTGTATCATTGAAAATACCTTATAATATATCGTAATTTGTAGTGTATCTTTGAAAATACCTTATAATATAACGTAATATGCAGTGTATCATTAAAAATCCCTTATAATATATAGTAGTTTATCATAGAAATTACCTTATAATATAACGTAATATGCAGGGTATCATTGAAAATACCTAATAATATATCGTAATTTGTAGTGTATCATTGAAAATACCTTATAATATAACGTAATATGCAGTGTATCATTGAAAATACCTTATAATATAACGTAATATGCAGGGTATCATTGAAAATACCTTATAATATATCGTAATTTGTAGTGTATCAATGAAAATAGCTTCTCATATAACGTAATATGCAGTGTATCATTGAAAATACCTTATAATATATAGTAGTTTATCATTGAAAATAACTTATAATATAATGTAATATGCTGTGTATCATTGAAAATACCTTATAATATATCGTAATTTGTATTGTATCATTGAAAATACCTTATAGTATAACGTAATATGCAGTGCATCATTGAAAATACCTTATAATATCACGTAATATGCAGTGTATCATTGAAAATACCTTATAATATAACGTAATATGCAGGGTATCATTGAAAATACCTTATAATATATCGTAATTTGTAGTGTATCATTGAAAATATCTTATAATATAACGTAATATGCAGTGTATCATTGAAAATACCTTATAATATAACGTAATATGCAGGGTATCATTGAAAATACCTTATAATATATCGTAATTTGTAGTGTATCAATGAAAATACCTCCTCATATAACGTAATATGCAGTGTATCATTGAAAATACCTTATAATATATCGTAATTTGTAGTGTATCTTTGAAAATACCTTATAATATAACGTAATATGCAGTGTATCATAGAAAATACCTTATAATATATAGTAGTTTATCATTGAAAATACCTTATAATATAATGTAATATGCTGTGTATCATTGAAAATACCTTATAATATATCGTAATTTGTATTGTATCATTGAAAATACCTTATAGTATAACGTAATATGCAGTGCATCATTGAAAATACCTTATAATATATCGTAATTTGTAGTGTATCAATGAAAATACCTTCTCATATAACGTAATATGCAGTGTATCATTGAAAATACCTTATAATATATAGTAGTTTATCATTGAAAATACCTTATAATATAATGTAATATGCTGTGTATCATTGAAAATACCTTATAATATATCGTAATTTGTATTGTATCATTGAAAATACCTTATAGTATAACGTAATATGCAGTGCATCATTGAAAATACCTTATAATATCACGTAATATGCAGTGTATCATTGAAAATACCTTATAATATAACGTAATATGCAGGGTATCATTGAAAATACATTATAATATATCGTAATTTGAAGTGTATCTTTGAAAATACCTTATAATATAACGTAATATGCAGTGTATCATAGAAAATACCTTATAATATATAGCAGTTTATCATTGAAAATACCTTATAATATAACTTAATATGCAGGGTATCATTGAAAATACCTTATAATATATCGTAATTTGTAGTGTATCATTGAAAATACCTTATAATATAACGTAATATGCAGTGTATCATTGAAAATACCTTATAATATAACGTAATATGCAGGGTATCATTGAAAATACCTTATAATATATCGTAATTTGTAGTGTATCATTGAAAATACCTTATAATATAACGTAATATGCAGTGTATCATTGAAAATACCTTATAATATATAGTAGTTTATCATTGAAAATACCTTATAATATAATGTAATATGCTGTGTATCATTGAAAATACCTTATAATATAACGTAATATGCAGTGTATCATAGAAAATACCTTATAATATATAGCAGTTTATCATTGAAAATACCTTATAATATAACTTAATATGCAGGGTATCATTGAAAATACCTTATAATATATCGTAATTTGTAGTGTATCATTGAAAATACCTTATAATATAACGTAATATGCAGTGTATCATTGAAAATACCTTATAATATAACGTAATATGCAGGGTATCATTGAAAATACCTTATAATATATCGTAATTTGTAGTGTATCATTGAAAATACCTTATAATATAACGTAATATGCAGTGTATCATTGAAAATACCTTATAATATATCGTAATATGCAGTGTATCATTGAAAATACCTTATAATATATCGTAAAATGCAGTGTATCATTGAAAATACCTTATAATATATAGCAGTTTATCATTGAAAATACCTTTTAATATAACTTAATATGCAGTGTATCATTGAAAATACCTTATGATATAACGTAATATGCAGTGTATCATTGAAAATACCTTAGAATATATGGTAATTCTAGTCTATCAATGAAAATACCTTATAATATAACGTAATATGCAGGGTATCATTGAAAATACCTTATAATATATCGTAATTTGTAGTGTATCATTGGAAATACCTTATAATATAACGTAATATGCAGTGTATCATTGAAAATACCTTATAATATAACGTAATATGCAGTGTATCATTGAAAATACCTTATAGTATAACGTAATATGCAGTGCATCATTGAAAATACCATATAATATAACGTAATATACTGTGTATCTTTGAAATTACCTTATAATATAACGTAATATTCAGTGTATCATTGAAAATACCTTATAATATATCGTAATTTGTAGTGTATCTTTGAAAATACCTTATAATATAACGTAATATGCAGTATATCATAGAAAATACCTTATAATATATAGCAGTTTATCATTGAAAATACCTTAGAATATATGGTAATTCTTGTCTATCAATGAAAATACCTTATAATATAACGTAATATGCAGTGTATCATTGAAAATCCCTTATAATATATAGTAGTTTATCATAGAAAATACCTTATAATATAACGTAATATTACGTGTATCATTGAAAATACCTTATACTATAACGTACTATGCTGTGTATCATTGAAAATACATTATAATATAATGTAATATGCAGTGTATCATTGAAAATACCTTATAATATAAAGTAATATGCAGTGTATCATTGAAAATACCTTATGAAATAACGTAATATGCAGTGTATCATTGAAAATACCTTATACTATTACGTAATATGCAGTGTATCATTGAAAATACCTTATACTATAACGTATTATGCTGTGTATCATTGAAAATACATTATAATATAATGTAATATGCAGTGTATCATTGAAAATACCTTATAATATAACGTAATATGCAGTGTATCATTGAAAATACCTTATAAAATAACGTAAAATTCAGTGTATAATTGAAAATACCTTATACTATAACGTATTATGCTGTGTATCATTGAAAATACATTATAATATAACGTAATATGCAGTGTATCATTGAAGACACCGTATAAAATAATGCAATATGCAGCGTATCATTGAAAATACCTGATAATATAATATAATATGCAGTGTATCGTTGAAAATACCTTATAATATAAAGTAATATGCAGTGTATCATTGAAAATACCTTATAAAATAACGTAATATGCAGTGTATCATTGAAAATACCTTATAATATAACGTAATATGCAGTGTATCATTGAAAATACCTTATAAAATATCGTAATATGCAGTGTATCATTGAAAATACCTTATAATATAACGTAATATGCAGTGTATCATTGAAAATACCTTATAAAATAACGTAATATGCAGTGTATAATTGAAAATACCTTATACTATAACGTATTATGCTGTGTATCATTGAAAATACATTATAATATAACGTAATATGCAGTGTATCATTGAAAATACCTTATACTATTACGTATTATGCTGTGTATCATTAAAAATACCTTATAATATAACGTAATATGCAGTGTATCATTGAAAATACCTTAAAATATAATGTAATATGCAGTGTATCATTGAAAATACATTATAATATAATGTAATATGCAGTGTATCATTGAAAATACCTTATAATATAATGTAATATGCAGTGTATCATTGAAAATACCTTATAATATAAAGTAATATGCAGTGTATCATTGAAAATACCTTATACTATAACGTATTATGCTGTGCATCATTGAATATACATTATAATATAATGTAATATGCAGTGTATTATTGAAAATACCTTATAATATAATGTAATATGCAGTGTATCATTTAAAATACCTTATAATATAACGCAATATTTGCAGTCTATCATTGAAAATACATTATAATATAATGTAATATGCAGTGTATTATTGAAAATACCTTATAATATAACGTAATATGCAGTGTATCATTGAAAATACCTTATAAAATAACGTAATATGCAGTGTATAATTGAAAATACCTTATACTATAACGTATTATGCTGTGTATCATTGAAAATACATTATAATATAATGTAATATGCAGTGTATCATTGAAAATACCTTATAATATAAAGTAATATGCAGTGTATCATTGAAAATACCTTATGAAATAACGTAATATGCAGTGTATCATTGAAAATACCTTATACTATAACGTATTATGCTGTGTATCATTGAAAATACATTATAATATAATGTAATATGCAGTGTATCATTGAAAATACCTTATAATATAACGTAATATGCAGTGTATCATTGAAAATACCTTATAATATAACGTAATATGCAGTGTATCATTGAAAATACCTTATAAAATAACGTAATATTACGTGTATCATTGAAAATACCTTATACTATAACGTACTATGCTGTGTATCATTGAAAATACATTATAATATAATGTAATATGCAGTGTATCATTGAAAATACCTTATAATATAAAGTAATATGCAGTGTATCATTGAAAATACCTTATGAAATAACGTAATATGCAGTGTATCATTGAAAATACCTTATACTATTACGTATTATGCTGTGTATCATTGAAAATACATTATAATATAATGTAATATGCAGTGTATCATTGAAAATACCTTATGAAATAACGTAATATGCAGTGTATCATTGAAAATACCTTATACTATTACGTATTATGCTGTGTATCATTGAAAATACATTATAATATAATGTAATATGCAGTGTATCATTGAAAATACCTTATAAAATAACGTAATATTACGTGTATCATTGAAAATACCTTATACTATAACGTATTATGCTGTGTATCATTGAAAATACATTATAATATAATGTAATATGCAGTGTATCATTGAAAATACCTTATAATATAAAGTAATATGCAGTATCATTGAAAATACCTTATGAAATAACGTAATATGCAGTGTATCATTGAAAATACATTATAATATAATGTAATATGCAGTGTATCATTGAAAATACCTTATAATATAAAGTAATATGCAGTGTATCATTGAAAATACCTTATGAAATAACGTAATATGCAGTGTATCATTGAAAATACCTTATACTATTACGTATTATGCTGTGTATCATTGAAAATACATTATAATATAATGTAATATGCAGTGTATCATTGAAAATACCTTATAAAATAACGTAATATTACGTGTATCATTGAAAATACCTTATACTATAACGTATTATGCTGTGTATCATTGAAAATACATTATAATATAATGTAATATGCAGTGTATCATTGAAAATACCTTATAATATAAAGTAATATGCAGTATCATTGAAAATACCTTATGAAATAACGTAATATGCAGTGTATCATTGAAAATACATTATAATATAATGTAATATGCAGTGTATCATTGAAAATACCTTATAATATAAAGTAATATGCAGTGTATCATTGAAAATACCTTATGAAATAACGTAATATGCAGTGTATCATTGAAAATACCTTATACTATTACGTATTATGCTGTGTATAATTGAAAATACATTATAATATAATGTAATATGCAGTGTATCATTGAAAATACCTTATAAAATAACGTAATATTACGTGTATCATTGAAAATACCTTATACTATAACGTACTATGCTGTGTATCATTGAAAATACATTATAATATAATGTAATATGCAGTGTATCATTGAAAATACCTTATAATATAAAGTAATATGCAGTGTATCATTGAAAATACCTTATAATATAACGTAATATGCAGTGTATCATTGAAAATACCTTATAAAATAACGTAAAATGCAGTGTATAATTGAAAATACCTTATACTATAATGTAATATGCAGTGTATCATTGAAAATACCTTATAATATAAAGTAATATGCAGTGTATCATTGAAAATACCTTATAAAATAACGTAATATGCAGTGTCTAATTGAAAATACCTTATACTATAACGTATTATGCTGTTTATCATTGAAAATACATTATAATATAACGTAATATGCAGTGTATCATTGAAAATACCTTATACTATTACGTATTATGCTGTGTATCATTGAAAATACCTTATAATATAACGTAATATGCAGTGTATCATTGAAAATACCTTATAAAATAACGTAATATTACGTGTATCATTGAAAATACCTTATACTATAACGTACTATGCTGTGTATCATTGAAAATACATTATAATATAATGTAATATGCAGTGTATCATTGAAAATACCTTATAATATAACGTAATATGCAGTGTATCATTGAAAATACCTTATGAAATAACGTAATATGCAGTGTATCATTGAAAATACCTTATACTATAACGTATTATGCTGTGTATCATTGAAAATACATTATAATATAATGTAATATGCAGTGTATCATTGAAAATACCTTATGAAATAACGTAATATGCAGTGTATCATTGAAAATACCTTATACTATTACGTATTATGCTGTGTATCATTGAAAATACATTATAATATAATGTAATATGCAGTGTATCATTGAAAATACCTTATAAAATAACGTAATATTACGTGTATCATTGAAAATACCTTATACTATAACGTATTATGCTGTGTATCATTGAAAATACATTATAATATAATGTAATATGCAGTGTATCATTGAAAATACCTTATAATATAAAGTAGTATGCAGTGTATCATTGAAAATACCTTATGAAATAACGTAATATGCAGTGTATCATTGAAAATACATTATAATATAATGTAATATGCAGTGTATCATTGAAAATACCTTATAATATAAAGTAATATGCAGTGTATCATTGAAAATACCTTATGAAATAACGTAATATGCAGTGTATCATTGAAAATACCTTATACTATTACGTATTATGCTGTGTATCATTGAAAATAAATTATGATATAATGTAATATGCAGTGTATCATTGAAAATACCTTATAAAATAACGTAATATTACGTGTATCATTGAAAATACCTTATACTATAACGTATTATGCTGTGTATCATTGAAAATACATTATAATATAATGTAATATGCAGTGTATCATTGAAAATACCTTATAATATAACGTAATATGCAGTGTATCATTGAAAATACCTTATAAAATAACGTAATATTACGTGTATCATTGAAAATACCTTATACTATAACGTACTATGCTGTGTATCATTGAAAATACATTATAATATAATGTAATATGCAGTGTATCATTGAAAATACCTTATAATATAAAGTAATATGCAGTGTATCATTGAAAATACCTTATGAAATAACGTAATATGCAGTGTATCATTGAAAATACCTTATACTATTACGTATTATGCTGTGTATCATTGAAAATACATTATAATATAATGTAATATGCAGTGTATCATTGAAAATACCTTATAAAATAACGTAATATGCAGTGTATAATTGAAAATACCTTATACTATAACGTATTATGCTGTGTATCATTGAAAATACATTATAATATAATGTAATATGCTGTGTATCATTGAAAATACATTACAATATAATGTAATATGCAGTGTATCATTGAAAATACCTTATAATATAAAGTAATATGCAGTGTATCATTGAAAATACCTTATGAAATAACGTAATATGCAGTGTATCATTGAAAATACCTTATACTATTACGTATTATGCAGTGTATCATTGAAAATACCTTATAATATAACGTAATATGCAGTGTATCATTGAAAATACCTTATAAAATAACGTAATATGCAGTGTATCATTGAAAATACCTTATACTATAACGTATTATACTGTGTATCATTGAAAATACATTATAATATAATGTAATATGCAGTGTATCATTGAAAATGGCTTATAATATAACGTAATATGCAGTGTACCATTGAAAATACCTTATAATATACCGTAATATGCAGTGTATCATTGAAAATACCTTATAAAATAACGTAATATGCAGTGTATAATTGAAAATACCTTATACTATAACGTATTATGCTGTGTATCATTGAAAATACATTATAATATAATGTAATATGCTGTGTATCATTGAAAATACCTTATAATATAACGTAATATGCAGTGTATCATTGAAAATACCTTATAAAATAACGTAATATGCAGTGTATCATTGAAAATACCTTATACTATAACGTATTATACTGTGTATCATTGAAAATACATTATAATATAACGTATTATGCTGTGTATCATTGAAAATACATTATAATATAACGTAATATGCAGTGTATCATTGAAAATACCTTATACTATTACGTATTATGCTGTGTATCATTGAAAATACCTTATAATATAACGTAATATGCAGTGTATCATTGAAAATACCTTATAAAATAACGTAATATTACGTGTATCATTGAAAATACCTTATACTATAACGTACTATGCTGTGTATCATTGAAAATACATTATAATATAATGTAATATGCAGTGTATCATTGAAAATACCTTATAATATAAAGTAATATGCAGTGTATCATTGAAAATACCTTATGAAATAACGTAATATGCAGTGTATCATTGAAAATACCTTATACTATTACGTATTATGCTGTGTATCATTGAAAATACATTATAATATAATGTAATATGCAGTGTTTCATTGAAAATACCTTATGAAATAACGTAATATGCAGTGTATCATTGAAAATACCTTATACTATTACGTATTATGCTGTGTATCATTGAAAATACATTATAATATAATGTAATATGCAGTGTATCATTGAAAATACCTTATAAAATAACGTAATATTACGTGTATCATTGAAAATACCTTATACTATAACGTATTATGCTGTGTATCATTGAAAATACATTATAATATAATGTAATATGCAGAGTATCATTGAAAATACCTTATAATATAAAGTAATATGCAGTGTATCATTGAAAATACCTTATGAAATAACGTACTATGCTGTGTATCATTGAAAATACATTATAATATAATGTAATATGCAGTGTATCATTGAAAATACCTTATAATATAAAGTAATATGCAGTGTATCATTGAAAATACCTTATGAAATAACGTAATATGCAGTGTATCATTGAAAATACCTTATACTATTACGTATTATGCTGTGTATCATTGAAAATACATTATAATATAATGTAATATGCAGTGTATCATTGAAAATACCTTATAAAATAACGTAATATGCAGTGTATAATTGAAAATACCTTATACTATAACGTATTATGCTGTGTATCATTGAAAATACATTATAATATAATGTAATATGCTGTGTATCATTGAAAATACCTTATAATATAACGTAATATGCAGTGTATCATTGAAAATACCTTATAAAATAACGTAATATGCAGTGTATCATTGAAAATACCTTATACTATAACGTATTATACTGTGTATCATTGAAAATACATTATAATATAACGTATTATGCTGTGTATCATTGAAAATACATTATAATATAACGTAATATGCAGTGTATCATTGAAAATACCTTATACTATTACGTATTATGCTGTGTATCATTGAAAATACCTTATAATATAACGTAATATGCAGTGTATCATTGAAAATACCTTATAAAATAACGTAATATTACGTGTATCATTGAAAATACCTTATACTATAACGTACTATGCTGTGTATCATTGAAAATACATTATAATATAATGTAATATGCAGTGTATCATTGAAAATACCTTATAATATAAAGTAATATGCAGTGTATCATTGAAAATACCTTATGAAATAACGTAATATGCAGTGTATCATTGAAAATACCTTATACTATTACGTATTATGCTGTGTATCATTGAAAATACATTATAATATAATGTAATATGCAGTGTTTCATTGAAAATACCTTATGAAATAACGTAATATGCAGTGTATCATTGAAAATACCTTATACTATTACGTATTATGCTGTGTATCATTGAAAATACATTATAATATAATGTAATATGCAGTGTATCATTGAAAATACCTTATAAAATAACGTAATATTACGTGTATCATTGAAAATACCTTATACTATAACGTATTATGCTGTGTATCATTGAAAATACATTATAATATAATGTAATATGCAGAGTATCATTGAAAATACCTTATAATATAAAGTAATATGCAGTGTATCATTGAAAATACCTTATGAAATAACGTACTATGCTGTGTATCATTGAAAATACATTATAATATAATGTAATATGCAGTGTATCATTGAAAATACCTTATAATATAAAGTAATATGCAGTGTATCATTGAAAATACCTTATGAAATAACGTAATATGCAGTGTATCATTGAAAATACCTTATACTATTACGTATTATGCTGTGTATCATTGAAAATACATTATAATATAATGTAATATGCAGTGTATCATTGAAAATACCTTATAAAATAACGTAATATGCAGTGTATAATTGAAAATACCTTATACTATAACGTATTATGCTGTGTATCATTGAAAATACATTATAATATAATGTAATATGCTGTGTATCATTGAAAATACATTACAATATAATGTAATATGCAGTGTATCATTGAAAATACCTTATAATATAAAGTAATATGCAGTGTATCATTGAAAATACCTTATGAAATAACGTAATATGCAGTGTATCATTGAAAATACCTTATACTATTACGTATTATGCAGTGTATCATTGAAAATACCTTATAATATAACGTAATATGCAGTGTATCATTGAAAATACCTTATAAAATAACGTAATATGCAGTGTATCATTGAAAATACCTTATACTATAACGTATTATACTGTGTATCATTGAAAATACATTATAATATAATGTAATATGCAGTGTATCATTGAAAATGGCTTATAATATAACGTAATATGCAGTGTACCATTGAAAATACCTTATAATATACCGTAATATGCAGTGTATCATTGAAAATACCTTATAATATAATGTAATATGCAGTGTATCATTGAAAATACCTTATAATATAACGTAATATTTGCAGTCTATCATTGAAAATGGCTTATAATATAACGTAATATGCAGTGTATCATTGAAAATACCTTATAAAATAACGTAAAATGCAGTGTATAATTGAAAATACCTTATACTATAATGTAATATGCAGTGTATCATTGAAAATACCTTATAATATAAAGTAATATGCAGTGTATCATTGAAAATACCTTATAAAATAACGTAATATGCAGTGTATAATTGAAAATACCTTATACTATAACGTATTATGCTGTTTATCATTGAAAATACATTATAATATAACGTAATATGCAGTGTATCATTGAAAATACCTTATACTATTACGTATTATGCTGTGTATCATTGAAAATACCTTATAATATAACGTAATATGCAGTGTATCATTGAAAATACCTTATAAAATAACGTAATATTACGTGTATCATTGAAAATACCTTATACTATAACGTACTATGCTGTGTATCATTGAAAATACATTATAATATAATGTAATATGCAGTGTATCATTGAAAATACCTTATAATATAAAGTAATATGCAGTGTATCATTGAAAATACCTTATGAAATAACGTAATATGCAGTGTATCATTGAAAATACCTTATACTATAACGTATTATGCTGTGTATCATTGAAAATACATTATAATATAATGTAATATGCAGTGTATCATTGAAAATACCTTATGAAATAACGTAATATGCAGTGTATCATTGAAAATACCTTATACTATTACGTATTATGCTGTGTATCATTGAAAATACATTATAATATAATGTAATATGCAGTGTATCATTGAAAATACCTTATAAAATAACGTAATATTACGTGTATCATTGAAAATACCTTATACTATAACGTATTATGCTGTGTATCATTGAAAATACATTATAATATAATGTAATATGCAGTGTATCATTGAAAATACCTTATAATATAAAGTAATATGCAGTGTATCATTGAAAATACCTTATGAAATAACGTAATATGCAGTGTATCATTGAAAATACATTATAATATAATGTAATATGCAGTGTATCATTGAAAATACCTTATAATATAAAGTAATATGCAGTGTATCATTGAAAATACCTTATGAAATAACGTAATATGCAGTGTATCATTGAAAATACCTTATACTATAACGTATTATGCTGTGTATCATTGAAAATACATTATAATATAATGTAATATGCAGTGTATCATTGAAAATACCTTATAATATAAAGTAATATGCAGTATCATTGAAAATACCTTATGAAATAACGTAATATGCAGTGTATCATTGAAAATACATTATAATATAATGTAATATGCAGTGTATCATTGAAAATACCTTATAATATAAAGTAATATGCAGTGTATCATTGAAAATACCTTATGAAATAACGTAATATGCAGTGTATCATTGAAAATACCTTATACTATTACGTATTATGCTGTGTATAATTGAAAATACATTATAATATAATGTAATATGCAGTGTATCATTGAAAATACCTTATAAAATAACGTAATATTACGTGTATCATTGAAAATACCTTATACTATAACGTACTATGCTGTGTATCATTGAAAATACATTATAATATAATGTAATATGCAGTGTATCATTGAAAATACCTTATAATATAAAGTAATATGCAGTGTATCATTGAAAATACCTTATAATATAACGTAATATGCAGTGTATCATTGAAAATACCTTATAAAATAACGTAAAATGCAGTGTATAATTGAAAATACCTTATACTATAATGTAATATGCAGTGTATCATTGAAAATACCTTATAATATAAAGTAATATGCAGTGTATCATTGAAAATACCTTATAAAATAACGTAATATGCAGTGTCTAATTGAAAATACCTTATACTATAACGTATTATGCTGTTTATCATTGAAAATACATTATAATATAACGTAATATGCAGTGTATCATTGAAAATACCTTATACTATTACGTATTATGCTGTGTATCATTGAAAATACCTTATAATATAACGTAATATGCAGTGTATCATTGAAAATACCTTATAAAATAACGTAATATTACGTGTATCATTGAAAATACCTTATACTATAACGTACTATGCTGTGTATCATTGAAAATACATTATAATATAATGTAATATGCAGTGTATCATTGAAAATACCTTATAATATAAAGTAATATGCAGTGTATCATTGAAAATACCTTATGAAATAACGTAATATGCAGTGTATCATTGAAAATACCTTATACTATTACGTATTATGCTGTGTATCATTGAAAATACATTATAATATAATGTAATATGCAGTGTATCATTGAAAATACCTTATGAAATAACGTAATATGCAGTGTATCATTGAAAATACCTTATACTATTACGTATTATGCTGTGTATCATTGAAAATACATTATAATATAATGTAATATGCAGTGTATCATTGAAAATACCTTATAAAATAACGTAATATTACGTGTATCATTGAAAATACCTTATACTATAACGTATTATGCTGTGTATCATTGAAAATACATTATAATATAATGTAATATGCAGTGTATCATTGAAAATACCTTATAATATAAAGTAGTATGCAGTGTATCATTGAAAATACCTTATGAAATAACGTAATATGCAGTGTATCATTGAAAATACATTATAATATAATGTAATATGCAGTGTATCATTGAAAATACCTTATAATATAAAGTAATATGCAGTGTATCATTGAAAATACCTTATGAAATAACGTAATATGCAGTGTATCATTGAAAATACCTTATACTATTACGTATTATGCTGTGTATCATTGAAAATACATTATAATATAATGTAATATGCAGTGTATCATTGAAAATACCTTATAAAATAACGTAATATTACGTGTATCATTGAAAATACCTTATACTATAACGTATTATGCTGTGTATCATTGAAAATACATTATAATATAATGTAATATGCAGTGTATCATTGAAAATACCTTATAATATAACGTAATATGCAGTGTATCATTGAAAATACCTTATAAAATAACGTAATATTACGTGTATCATTGAAAATACCTTATACTATAACGTACTATGCTGTGTATCATTGAAAATACATTATAATATAATGTAATATGCAGTGTATCATTGAAAATACCTTATAATATAACGTAATATGCAGTGTATCATTGAAAATACCTTATGAAATAACGTAATATGCAGTGTATCATTGAAAATACCTTATACTATTACGTATTATGCTGTGTATCATTGAAAATACATTATAATATAATGTAATATGCAGTGTATCATTGAAAATACCTTATAAAATAACGTAATATGCAGTGTATAATTGAAAATACCTTATACTATAACGTATTATGCTGTGTATCATTGAAAATACATTATAATATAATGTAATATGCTGTGTATCATTGAAAATACATTACAATATAATGTAATATGCAGTGTATCATTGAAAATACCTTATAATATAAAGTAATATGCAGTGTATCATTGAAAATACCTTATGAAATAACGTAATATGCAGTGTATCATTGAAAATACCTTATACTATTACGTATTATGCAGTGTATCATTGAAAATACCTTATAATATAACGTAATATGCAGTGTATCATTGAAAATACCTTATAAAATAACGTAATATGCAGTGTATCATTGAAAATACCTTATACTATAACGTATTATACTGTGTATCATTGAAAATACATTATAATATAATGTAATATGCAGTGTATCATTGAAAATGGCTTATAATATAACGTAATATGCAGTGTACCATTGAAAATACCTTATAATATACCGTAATATGCAGTGTATCATTGAAAATACCTTATAAAATAACGTAATATGCAGTGTATAATTGAAAATACCTTATACTATAACGTATTATGCTGTGTATCATTGAAAATACATTATAATATAATGTAATATGCTGTGTATCATTGAAAATACCTTATAATATAACGTAATATGCAGTGTATCATTGAAAATACCTTATAAAATAACGTAATATGCAGTGTATCATTGAAAATACCTTATACTATAACGTATTATGCTGTGTATCATTGAAAATACATTATAATATAACGTATTATGCTGTGTATCATTGAAAATACATTATAATATAACGTAATATGCAGTGTATCATTGAAAATACCTTATACTATTACGTATTATGCTGTGTATCATTGAAAATACCTTATAATATAACGTAATATGCAGTGTATCATTGAAAATACCTTATAAAATAACGTAATATTACGTGTATCATTGAAAATACCTTATACTATAACGTACTATGCTGTGTATCATTGAAAATACATTATAATATAACGTAATATGCAGTGTATCATTGAAAATACCTTATAATATAAAGTAATATGCAGTGTATCATTGAAAATACCTTATGAAATAACGTAATATGCAGTGTATCATTGAAAATACCTTATACTATTACGTATTATGCTGTGTATCATTGAAAATACATTATAATATAATGTAATATGCAGTGTTTCATTGAAAATACCTTATGAAATAACGTAATATGCAGTGTATCATTGAAAATACCTTATACTATAACGTATTATGCTGTGTATCATTGAAAATACATTATAATATAATGTAATATGCAGTGTATCATTGAAAATACCTTATAAAATAACGTAATATTACGTGTATCATTGAAAATACCTTATACTATAACGTATTATGCTGTGTATCATTGAAAATACATTATAATATAATGTAATATGCAGAGTATCATTGAAAATACCTTATAATATAAAGTAATATGCAGTGTATCATTGAAAATACCTTATGAAATAACGTACTATGCTGTGTATCATTGAAAATACATTATAATATAATGTAATATGCAGTGTATCATTGAAAATACCTTATAATATAAAGTAATATGCAGTGTATCATTGAAAATACCTTATGAAATAACGTAATATGCAGTGTATCATTGAAAATACCTTATACTATTACGTATTATGCTGTGTATCATTGAAAATACATTATAATATAATGTAATATGCAGTGTATCATTGAAAATACCTTATAAAATAACGTAATATGCAGTGTATAATTGAAAATACCTTATACTATAACGTATTATGCTGTGTATCATTGAAAATACATTATAATATAATGTAATATGCAGTGTATCATTGAAAATACCTTATAATATAACGTAATATGCAGTGTATCATTGAAAATACCTTATAAAATAACGTAATATGCAGTGTATCATTGAAAATACCTTATACTATAACGTATTATACTGTGTATCATTGAAAATACATTATAATATAACGTATTATGCTGTGTATCATTGAAAATACATTATAATATAACGTAATATGCAGTGTATCATTGAAAATACCTTATACTATTACGTATTATGCTGTGTATCATTGAAAATACCTTATAATATAACGTAATATGCAGTGTATCATTGAAAATACCTTATAAAATAACGTAATATTACGTGTATCATTGAAAATACCTTATACTATAACGTACTATGCTGTGTATCATTGAAAATACATTATAATATAATGTAATATGCAGTGTATCATTGAAAATACCTTATAATATAAAGTAATATGCAGTGTATCATTGAAAATACCTTATGAAATAACGTAATATGCAGTGTATCATTGAAAATACCTTATACTATTACGTATTATGCTGTGTATCATTGAAAATACATTATAATATAATGTAATATGCAGTGTTTCATTGAAAATACCTTATGAAATAACGTAATATGCAGTGTATCATTGAAAATACCTTATACTATTACGTATTATGCTGTGTATCATTGAAAATACATTATAATATAATGTAATATGCAGTGTATCATTGAAAATACCTTATAAAATAACGTAATATTACGTGTATCATTGAAAATACCTTATACTATAACGTATTATGCTGTGTATCATTGAAAATACATTATAATATAATGTAATATGCAGAGTATCATTGAAAATACCTTATAATATAAAGTAATATGCAGTGTATCATTGAAAATACCTTATGAAATAACGTACTATGCTGTGTATCATTGAAAATACATTATAATATAATGTAATATGCAGTGTATCATTGAAAATACCTTATAATATAAAGTAATATGCAGTGTATCATTGAAAATACCTTATGAAATAACGTAATATGCAGTGTATCATTGAAAATACCTTATACTATTACGTATTATGCTGTGTATCATTGAAAATACATTATAATATAATGTAATATGCAGTGTATCATTGAAAATACCTTATAAAATAACGTAATATGCAGTGTATAATTGAAAATACCTTATACTATAACGTATTATGCTGTGTATCATTGAAAATACATTATAATATAATGTAATATGCTGTGTATCATTGAAAATACATTACAATATAATGTAATATGCAGTGTATCATTGAAAATACCTTATAATATAAAGTAATATGCAGTGTATCATTGAAAATACCTTATGAAATAACGTAATATGCAGTGTATCATTGAAAATACCTTATACTATTACGTATTATGCAGTGTATCATTGAAAATACCTTATAATATAACGTAATATGCAGTGTATCATTGAAAATACCTTATAATATAACGTAATATGCAGTGTATCATTGAAAATACCTTATACTATAACGTATTATACTGTGTATCATTGAAAATACATTATAATATAATGTAATATGCAGTGTATCATTGAAAATGGCTTATAATATAACGTAATATGCAGTGTACCATTGAAAATACCTTATAATATACCGTAATATGCAGTGTATCATTGAAAATACCTTATAATATAATGTAATATGCAGTGTATCATTGAAAATACCTTATAATATAACGTAATATTTGCAGTCTATCATTGAAAATGGCTTATAATATAACGTAATATGCAGTGTATCATTGAAAATACCTTATAAAATAACGTAAAATGCAGTGTATAATTGAAAATACCTTATACTATAATGTAATATGCAGTGTATCATTGAAAATACCTTATAATATAAAGTAATATGCAGTGTATCATTGAAAATACCTTATAAAATAACGTAATATGCAGTGTATAATTGAAAATACCTTATACTATAACGTATTATGCTGTTTATCATTGAAAATACATTATAATATAACGTAATATGCAGTGTATCATTGAAAATACCTTATACTATTACGTATTATGCTGTGTATCATTGAAAATACCTTATAATATAACGTAATATGCAGTGTATCATTGAAAATACCTTATAAAATAACGTAATATTACGTGTATCATTGAAAATACCTTATACTATAACGTACTATGCTGTGTATCATTGAAAATACATTATAATATAATGTAATATGCAGTGTATCATTGAAAATACCTTATAATATAAAGTAATATGCAGTGTATCATTGAAAATACCTTATAAAATAACGTAATATGCAGTGTATCATTGAAAATACCTTATACTATTACGTATTATGCTGTGTATCATTGAAAATACATTATAATATAATGTAATATGCAGTGTATCATTGAAAATACCTTATGAAATAACGTAATATGCAGTGTATCATTGAAAATACCTTATACTATTACGTATTATGCTGTGTATCATTGAAAATACATTATAATATAATGTAATATGCAGTGTATCATTGAAAATACCTTATAAAATAACGTAATATTACGTGTATCATTGAAAATACCTTATACTATAACGTATTATGCTGTGTATCATTGAAAATACATTATAATATAATGTAATATGCAGTGTATCATTGAAAATACCTTATAATATAAAGTAATATGCAGTGTATCATTGAAAATACCTTATAAAATAACGTAATATGCAGTGTATCATTGAAAATACATTATAATATAATGTAATATGCAGTGTATCATTGAAAATACCTTATAATATAAAGTAATATGCAGTGTATCATTGAAAATACCTTATAATATAACGTAATATGCAGTGTATCATTGAAAATACCTTATACTATTACGTATTATGCTGTGTATCATTGAAAATACATTATAATATAATGTAATATGCAGTGTATCATTGAAAATACCTTATAAAATAACGTAATATTACGTGTATCATTGAAAATACCTTATACTATAACGTATTATGCTGTGTATCATTGAAAATACATTATAATATAATGTAATATGCAGTGTATCATTGAAAATACCTTATAATATAACGTAATATGCAGTGTATCATTGAAAATACCTTATAAAATAACGTAATATTACGTGTATCATTGAAAATACCTTATACTATAACGTACTATGCTGTGTATCATTGAAAATACATTATAATATAATGTAATATGCAGTGTATCATTGAAAATACCTTATAATATAAAGTAATATGCAGTGTATCATTGAAAATACCTTATGAAATAACGTAATATGCAGTGTATCATTGAAAATACCTTATACTATTACGTATTATGCTGTGTATCATTGAAAATACATTATAATATAATGTAATATGCAGTGTATCATTGAAAATACCTTATAAAATAACGTAATATGCAGTGTATAATTGAAAATACCTTATACTATAACGTATTATGCTGTGTATCATTGAAAATACATTATAATATAATGTAATATGCTGTGTATCATTGAAAATACATTACAATATAATGTAATATGCAGTGTATCATTGAAAATACCTTATAATATAAAGTAATATGCAGTGTATCATTGAAAATACCTTATGAAATAACGTAATATGCAGTGTATCATTGAAAATACCTTATAAAATAACGTAATATGCAGTGTATCATTGAAAATACCTTATACTATAACGTATTATACTGTGTATCATTGAAAATACATTATAATATAATGTAATATGCAGTGTATCATTGAAAATGGCTTATAATATAACTTAATATGCAGTGTACCATTGAAAATACCTTATAATATACCGTAATATGCAGTGTATCATTGAAAATACCTTATAATATAATGTAATATGCAGTGTATCATTGAAAATACCTTATAATATAACGTAATATTTGCAGTCTATCATTGAAAATGGCTTATAATATAACGTAATATGCAGTGTATCATTGAAAATACCTTATAATATAAAGTAATATGCAGTGGATCATTGAAAATACCTTATAAAATAACATAATATTACGTGTATCATTGAAAATACCTTATACTATAACGTATTATGCTGTGTATCATTGAAAATACATTATAATATAATGTAATATGCAGTGTATCATTGAAAATGGCTTATAATATAACGTAATATGCAGTGTATCATTGAAAATACCTTATAATATACCGTAATATGCAGTGTATCATTGAAAATACCTTATACTATAACGTATTATGCTGTGTATCATTGAAAATACCTTATAAAATAACGTAATATGCAGTGTATCATTGAAAATACCTTATACTATAACGTATTATACTGTGTATCAATGAAAATACATTATAATATAATGTAATATGCAGTGTATCATTGAAAATGGCTTATAATATAACGTAATATGCTGTGTATCATTGAAAATACATTATAATATAATGTAATATGCAGTGTATCATTGAAAATACCTTATAAAATAACGTAATATTACGTGTATCATTGAAAATACCTTATACTATAACGTATTATGCTGTGTATCATTGAAAATACATTATAATATAATGTAATATGCAGTGTATCATTGAAAATACCTTATAATATAAAGTAATATGCAGTGTATCATTGAAAATACCTTATGAAATAACGTAATATGCAGTGTATCATTGAAAATACATTATAATATAATGTAATATGCAGTGTATCATTGAAAATACCTTATAATATAACGTAATATGCAGTGTATCATTGAAAATACCTTATAAAATAACGTAATATGCAGTGTATCATTGAAAATACCTTATACTATAACGTATTATACTGTGTATCATTGAAAATACATTATAATATAATGTAATATGCAGTGTATCATTGAAAATGGCTTATAATATAACGTAATATGCAGTGTACCATTGAAAATACCTTATAATATACCGTAATATGCAGTGTATCATTGAAAATACCTTATAATATACCGTAATATGCAGTGTATCATTGAAAATACCTTATACTATAACGTATTATGCTGTGTATCATTGAAAATACCTTATAAAATAACGTAATATGCAGTGTATCATTGAAAATACCTTATACTATAACGTATTATACTGTGTATCATTGAAAATACATTATAATATAATGTAATATGCAGTGTATCATTGAAAATGGCTTATAATATAACGTAATATGCTGTGTATCATTGAAAATACATTATAATATAATGTAATATGCAGTGTATCATTGAAAATACCTTATAAAATAACGTAATATTACGTGTATCATTGAAAATACCTTATACTATAACGTATTATGCTGTGTATCATTGAAAATACATTATAATATAATGTAATATGCAGTGTATCATTGAAAATACCTTATAATATAAAGTAATATGCAGTGTATCATTGAAAATACCTTATGAAATAACGTAATATGCAGTGTATCATTGAAAATACATTATAATATAATGTAATATGCAGTGTATCATTGAAAATACCTTATAATATAAAGTAATATGCAGTGTATCATTGAAAATACCTTATGAAATAACGTAATATGCAGTGTATCATTGAAAATACCTTATACTATTACGTATTATGCTGTGTATCATTGAAAATACATTATAATATAATGTAATATGCAGTGTATCATTGAAAATACCTTATAAAATAACGTAATATGCAGTGTATAATTGAAAATACCTTATACTATAACGTATTATGCTGTGTATCATTGAAAATACATTATAATATAATGTAATATGCTGTGTATCATTGAAAATACATTACAATATAATGTAATATGCAGTGTATCATTGAAAATACCTTATAATATAAAGTAATATGCAGTGTATCATTGAAAATACCTTATACTATAACGTATTATACTGTGTATCATTGAAAATACATTATAATATAATGTAATATGCAGTGTATCACTGAAAATGGCTTATAATATAACGTAATATGCAGTGTACCATTGAAAATACCTTATAATATACCGTAATATTTGCAGTCTATCATTGAAAATGGCTTATAATATAACGTAATATGCAGTGTATCATTGAAAATACCTTATAATATAAAGTAATATGCAGTGGATCATTGAAAATACCTTATAAAATAACGTAATATTACGTGTATCATTGAAAATACCTTATACTATAACGTATTATGCTGTGTATCATTGAAAATACATTATAATATAATGTAATATGCAGTGTATCATTGAAAATGGCTTATAATATAACGTAATATGCAGTGTATCATTGAAAATACCTTATAATATACCGTAATATGCAGTGTATCATTGAAAATACATTATAATATAATGTAATATGCAGTGTATCATTGAAAATGGCTTATAATATAACGTAATATGCAATGTATCATTGAAAATACCTTATAATATACCGTAATATGCAGTGTATCATTGAAAATACCTTATACTATAACGTATTATGCTGTGTATAATTGAAAATACCTTATAAAATAACGTAATATGCAGTGTATCATTGAAAATACCTTATACTATAACGTATTATACTGTGTATCATTGAAAATACATTATAATATAATGTAATATGCAGTGTATCATTGAAAATGGCTTATAATATAACGTAATATGCAGTGTATCATTGAAAATACCTTATAATAAACCGTAATATGCAGTGTATCATTGAAAATACATTATAATATAATGTAATATGCAGTGTATCATTGAAAATACCTTATAAAATAACGTAATATGCAGTGTATCATTGAAAATACCTTATACTATAACGTATTATACTGTGTATCAATGAAAATACATTATAATATAATGTAATATGCAGTGTATCATTGAAAATGGCTTATAATATAACGTAATATGCTGTGTATCATTGAAAATACATTATAATATAATGTAATATGCAGTGTATCATTGAAAATACCTTATAAAATAACGTAATATTACGTGTATCATTGAAAATACCTTATACTATAACGTATTATGCTGTGTATCATTGAAAATACATTATAATATAATGTAATATGCAGTGTATCATTGAAAATACCTTATAATATAAAGTAATATGCAGTGTATCATTGAAAATACCTTATGAAATAACGTAATATGCAGTGTATCATTGAAAATACATTATAATATAATGTAATATGCAGTGTATCATTGAAAATACCTTATAATATAACGTAATATGCAGTGTATCATTGAAAATACCTTATAAAATAACGTAATATGCAGTGTATCATTGAAAATACCTTATACTATAACGTATTATACTGTGTATCATTGAAAATACATTATAATATAATGTAATATGCAGTGTATCATTGAAAATGGCTTATAATATAACGTAATATGCAGTGTACCATTGAAAATACCTTATAATATACCGTAATATGCAGTGTATCATTGAAAATACCTTATAATATACCGTAATATGCAGTGTATCATTGAAAATACCTTATACTATAACGTATTATGCTGTGTATCATTGAAAATACCTTATAAAATAACGTAATATGCAGTGTATCATTGAAAATACCTTATACTATAACGTATTATACTGTGTATCATTGAAAATACATTATAATATAATGTAATATGCAGTGTATCATTGAAAATGGCTTATAATATAACGTAATATGCTGTGTATCATTGAAAATACATTATAATATAATGTAATATGCAGTGTATCATTGAAAATACCTTATAAAATAACGTAATATTACGTGTATCATTGAAAATACCTTATACTATAACGTATTATGCTGTGTATCATTGAAAATACATTATAATATAATGTAATATGCAGTGTATCATTGAAAATACCTTATAATATAACGTAATATGCAGTGTATCATTGAAAATACCTTATGAAATAACGTAATATGCAGTGTATCATTGAAAATACATTATAATATAATGTAATATGCAGTGTATCATTGAAAATACCTTATAATATAAAGTAATATGCAGTGTATCATTGAAAATACCTTATGAAATAACGTAATATGCAGTGTATCATTGAAAATACCTTATACTATTACGTATTATGCTGTGTATCATTGAAAATACATTATAATATAATGTAATATGCAGTGTATCATTGAAAATACCTTATAAAATAACGTAATATGCAGTGTATAATTGAAAATACCTTATACTATAACGTATTATGCTGTGTATCATTGAAAATACATTATAATATAATGTAATATGCTGTGTATCATTGAAAATCCATTACAATATAATGTAATATGCAGTGTATCATTGAAAATACCTTATAATATAAAGTAATATGCAGTGTATCATTGAAAATACCTTATACTATAACGTATTATACTGTGTATCATTGAAAATACATTATAATATAATGTAATATGCAGTGTATCACTGAAAATGGCTTATAATATAACGTAATATGCAGTGTATCATTGAAAATACCTTATAATATACCGTAATATTTGCAGTCTATCATTGAAAATGGCTTATAATATAACGTAATATGCAGTGTATCATTGAAAATACCTTATAATATAAAGTAATATGCAGTGGATCATTGAAAATACCTTATAAAATAACGTAATATTACGTGTATCATTGAAAATACCTTATACTATAACGTATTATGCTGTGTATCATTGAAAATACATTATAATATAATGTAATATGCAGTGTATCATTGAAAATACCTTATAATATAAAGTAATATGCAGTGTATCATTGAAAATACCTTATAAAATAACGTAATATGCAGTTATAATTGAAAATACCTTATACTATAACGTATTATGCTGTGTATCATTGAAAATACCTTATAAAATAACGTAATATGCAGTGTATCATTGAAAATACCTTATACTATAACGTATTATGCTGTGTATCATTGAAAATACCTTATAAAATAACGTAATATGCAGTGTATCATTGAAAATACCTTATACTATAACGTATTATACTGTGTATCATTGAAAATACATTATAATATAATGTAATATGCAGTGTATCATTGAAAATGGCTTACAATATAACGTAATATGCAGTGTACCATTGAAAATACCTTATAATATACCGTAATATGCAGTGTATCATTGAAAATACCTTATAATATAATGTACTATGCAGTGTATCATTGAAAATGCCTTATAATATAACGTAATATTTGCAGTCTATCATTGAAAATGGCTTATAATATAACGTAATATGCAGTGTATCATTGAAAATACATTGTAATATAATGTAATATGCAGTGTATCATTGAAAATGGCTTATAATATAACGTAATATGCAGTGTATCATTGAAAATACCTTATGAAATAACGTAATATGCAGTGTATCATTGAAAATACCTTATACTATAACGTATTATGCTGTGTATCATTGAAAATACCTTATAAAATAACGTAATATGCAGTGTATCATTGAAAATACCTTATACTATAACGTATTATGCTGTGTATCATTGAAAATACATTATAATATAATGTAATATGCAGTGTATCATTGAAAATACCTTATAATATAACGTAATATGCAGTGTATCATTGAAAATACCTTATAAAATAACGTAAAATGCAGTGTATAATTGAAAATACCTTATACTATAACGTATTATGCTGTGTATCATTGAAAATACATTATAATATAACGTAATATGCAGTGTATCATTGAAGACACCGTATAAAATAATGCAATATGCAGCGTATCATTGAAAATACCTTATAATATAATGTAATATGCAGTGTATCATTGAAAATACATTATAATATAAAGTAATATGCAGTGTATCATTGAAAATACCTTATACTATTACGTATTATGCTGTGTATCATTGAAAATACATTATAATATAATGTAATATGCAGTGTATCATTGAAAATACCTTATAAAATAACGTAATATTACGTGTATCATTGAAAATACCTTATACTATAACGTATTATGCTGTGTATCATTGAAAATACATTATAATATAATGTAATATGCAGTGTATCATTGAAAATACCTTATAATATAAAGTAATATGCAGTGTATCATTGAAAATACCTTATGAAATAACGTAATATGCAGTGTATCATTGAAAATACATTATAATATAATGTAATATGCAGTGTATCATTGAAAATACCTTATAATATAAAGTAATATGCAGTGTATCATTGAAAATACCTTATGAAATAACGTAATATGCAGTGTATCATTGAAAATACCTTATACTATTACGTATTATGCTGTGTATCATTGAAAATACATTATAATATAATGTAATATGCAGTGTATCATTGAAAATACCTTATAAAATAACGTAATATTACGTGTATCATTGAAAATACCTTATACTATAACGTATTATGCTGTGTATCATAGAAAATACATTATAATATAATGTAATATGCAGTGTATCATTGAAAATACCTTATAATATAACGTAATATTACGTGTATCATTGAAAATACCTTATACTATAACGTACTATGCTGTGTATCATTGAAAATACATTATAATATAATGTAATATGCAGTGTATCATTGAAAATACCTTATAATATAAAGTAATATGCAGTGTATCATTGAAAATACCTTATGAAATAACATAATATGCAGTGTATCATTGAAAATACCTTATACTATTACGTATTATGCTGTGTAACATTGAAAATACATTATAATATAATGTAATATGCAGTGTATCATTGAAAATACCTTATAAAATAACGTAATATGCAGTGTATAATTGAAAATACCTTATACTATAACGTATTATGCTGTGTATCATTGAAAATACATTATAATATAATGTAATATGCTGTGTATCATTGAAAATACATTACAATATAATGTAATATGCAGTGTATCATTGAAAATACCTTATAATATAAAGTAATATGCAGTGTATCATTGAAAATACCTTATGAAATAACGTAATATGCAGTGTATCATTTAAAATACCTTATACTATTACGTATTATGCAGTGTATCATTGAAAATACCTTATAATATAACGTAATATGCAGTGTATCATTGAAAATACCTTATAAAATAACGTAATATGCAGTGTATCATTGAAAATACCTTATACTATAACGTATTATACTGTGTATCATTGAAAATACATTATAATATAATGTAATATGCAGTGTATCATTGAAAATGGCTTATAATATAACGTAATATGCAGTGTATCATTGAAAATACCTTATAATATACCGTAATATGCAGTGTATCATTGAAAATACCTTATACTATAACGTATTATGCTGTGTATCATTGAAAATACATTATAATATAATGTAAAATGCAGTGTATCATTGAAAATGGCTTATAATATAACGTAATATGCAGTGTATCATTGAAAATACCTTATAATATACCGTAATATGCAGTGTATCATTGAAAATACCTTATAATATAATGTAATATCCAGTGTATCATTGAAAATGGCTTATAATATACCGTAATATGCAGTGTATCATTGAAAATACATTGTAATATAATGTAATATGCAGTGTATCATTGAAAATGGCTTATAATATAACGTAATATGCAGTGTATCATTGAAAATACCTTATAATAAACCGTAATATGCAGTGTATCATTGAAAATACATTATAATATAATGTAATATGCAGTGTATCATTGAAAATACCTTATAAAATAACGTAATATGCAGTGTATCATTGAAAATACCTTATACCATAACGTATTATGCTGTGTATCATTGAAAATACCTTATAAAATAACGTAATATGCAGTGTAGCATTGAAAATACCTTATACTATAACGTATTATACTGTGTATCATTGAAAATACATTATAATATAATGTAATATGCAGTGTATCATTGAAAATGGCTTATAATATAACGTAATATGCAGTGTATCATTGAAAATACCTTATAATAAACCGTAATATGCAGTGTATCATTGAAAATACATTATAATATAATGTAATATGCAGTGTATCATTGAAAATACCTTATAAAATAACGTAATATGCAGTGTATCATTGAAAATACCTTATACTATAACGTATTATGCTGTGTATCATTGAAAATACCTTATACTATAACGTATTATGCTGTGTATCATTGAAAATACCTTATAAAATAACGTAATATGCAGTGTATCATTGAAAATACCTTATACTATAACGTATTATGCTGTGTATCATTGAAAATACCTTATAAAATAACGTAATATGCAGTGTATCATTGAAAATACCTTATACTATAACGTATTATACTGTGTATCATTGAAAATACATTATAATATAATGTAATATGCAGTGTATCATTGAAAATGGCTTACAATATAACGTAATATGCAGTGTACCATTGAAAATACCTTATAATATACCGTAATATGCAGTGTATCATTGAAAATACCTTATAATATAATGTAATATGCAGTGTATCATTGAAAATACCTTATAATATAACGTAATATTTGCAGTCTATCATTGAAAATGGCTTATAATATAACGTAATATGCAGTGTATCATTGAAAATACATTGTAATATAATGTAATATGCAGTGTATCATTGAAAATGGCTTATAATATAACGTAATATGCAGTGTATCATTGAAAATACCTTATAATAAACCGTAATATGCAGTGTATCATTGAAAATACATTATAATATAATGTAATATGCAGTGTATCATTGAAAATACCTTATAATATAACGTAATATGCAGTGTATCATTGAAAATACCTTATAAAATAACGTAATATGCAGTGTATAATTGAAAATACCTTATACTATAACGTATTATGCTGTGTATCATTGAAAATACCTTATAAAATAACGTAATATGCAGTGTATCATTGAAAATACCTTATACTATAACGTATTATGCTGTGTATCATTGAAAATACCTTATAAAATAACGTAATATGCAGTGTATCATTGAAAATACCTTATACTATAACGTATTATACTGTGTATCATTGAAAATACATTATAATATAATGTAATATGCAGTGTATCATTGAAAATGGCTTACAATATAACGTAATATGCAGTGTACCATTGAAAATACCTTATAATATACCGTAATATGCAGTGTATCATTGAAAATACCTTATAATATAATGTAATATGCAGTGTATCATTGAAAATACCTTATAATATAACGTATTATACTGTGTATCATTGAAAATACATTATAATATAATGTAATATGCAGTGTATCATTGAAAATGGCTTACAATATAACGTAATATGCAGTGTACCATTGAAAATACCTTATAATATACCGTAATATGCAGTGTATCATTGAAAATACCTTATAATATAATGTAATATGCAGTGTATCATTGAAAATACCTTATAATATAACGTAATATTTGCAGTCTATCATTGAAAATGGCTTACAATATAACGTAATATGCAGTGTACCATTGAAAATACCTTATAATATACCGTAATATGCAGTGTATCATTGAAAATACCTTATAATATAATGTAATATGCAGTGTATCATTGAAAATACCTTATAATATAACGTAATATTTGCAGTCTATCATTGAAAATGGCTTATAATATAACGTAATATGCAGTGTATCATTGAAAATACATTGTAATATAATGTAATATGCAGTGTATCATTGAAAATGGCTTATAATATAACGTAATATGCAGTGTATCATTGAAAATACCTTATAATAAACCGTAATATGCAGTGTATCATTGAAAATACATTATAATATAATGTAATATGCAGTGTATCATTGAAAATACCTTATAAAATAACGTAATATGCAGTGTATCATTGAAAATACCTTATACTATAACGTATTATGCTGTGTATCATTGAAAATACCTTATACTATAACGTATTATGCTGTGTATCATTGAAAATACCTTATAAAATAACGTAATATGCAGTGTATCATTGAAAATACCTTATACTATAACGTATTATGCTGTGTATCATTGAAAATACCTTATAAAATAACGTAATATGCAGTGTATCATTGAAAATACCTTATACTATAACGTATTATACTGTGTATCATTGAAAATACATTATAATATAATGTAATATGCAGTGTATCATTGAAAATGGCTTACAATATAACGTAATATGCAGTGTACCATTGAAAATACCTTATAATATACCGTAATATGCAGTGTATCATTGAAAATACCTTATAATATAATGTAATATGCAGTGTATCATTGAAAATACCTTATAATATAACGTATTATACTGTGTATCATTGAAAATACATTATAATATAATGTAATATGCAGTGTATCATTGAAAATGGCTTACAATATAACGTAATATGCAGTGTACCATTGAAAATACCTTATAATATACCGTAATATGCAGTGTATCATTGAAAATACCTTATAATATAATGTAATATGCAGTGTATCATTGAAAATACCTTATAATATAACGTAATATTTGCAGTCTATCATTGAAAATGGCTTATAATATAACGTAATATGCAGTGTATCATTGAAAATACATTATAATATAATGTAATATGCAGTGTATCATTGAAAATGGCTTACAATATAACGTAATATGCAGTGTATCATTGAAAATACCTTATAATAAACCGTAATATGCAGTGTATCATTGAAAATACATTATAATATAATGTAATATGCAGTGTATCATTGAAAATACCTTATAATATAACGTAATATGCAGTGTATCATTGAAAATACCTTATAAAATAACGTAATATGCAGTGTATAATTGAAAATACCTTATACTATAACGTATTATGCTGTGTATCATTGAAAATACCTTATAAAATAACGTAATATGCAGTGTATCATTGAAAATACCTTATACTATAACGTATTATGCTGTGTATCATTGAAAATACCTTATAAAATAACGTAATATGCAGTGTATCATTGAAAATACCTTATACTATAACGTATTATACTGTGTATCATTGAAAATACATTATAATATAATGTAATATGCAGTGTATCATTGAAAATGGCTTACAATATAACGTAATATGCAGTGTATCATTGAAAATACCTTATAATATACCGTAATATGCAGTGTATCATTGAAAATACCTTATAATATAATGTAATATGCAGTGTATCATTGAAAATACCTTATAATATAACGTATTATACTGTGTATCATTGAAAATACATTATAATATAATGTAATATGCAGTGTATCATTGAAAATGGCTTACAATATAACGTAATATGCAGTGTACCATTGAAAATACCTTATAATATACCGTAATATGCAGTGTATCATTGAAAATACCTTATAATATAATGTAATATGCAGTGTATCATTGAAAATACCTTATAATATAACGTAATATTTGCAGTCTATCATTGAAAATGGCTTATAATATAACGTAATATGCAGTGTATCATTGAAAATACATTGTAATATAATGTAATATGCAGTGTATCATTGAAAATGGCTTATAATATAACGTAATATGCAGTGTATCATTGAAAATACCTTATAATAAACCGTAATATGCAGTGTATCATTGAAAATACATTATAATATAATGTAATATGCAGTGTATCATTGAAAATACCTTATAATATAAAGTAATATGCAGTGAATCATTGAAAATACCTTATACTATAACGTATTATACTGTGTATCATTGAAAATACATTATAATATAATGTAATATGCTGTGTATCATTGAAAATACATTACAATATAATGTAATATGCAGTGTATCATTGAAAATACCTTATAATATAACGTAATATGCAGTGTATCATTGAAAATACCTTATGAAATAACGTAATATGCAGTGTATCATTTAAAATACCTTATACTATTACGTATTATGCAGTGTATCATTGAAAATACCTTATAATATAACGTAATATGCAGTGTATCATTGAAAATACCTTATAAAATAACGTAATATGCAGTGTATCATTGAAAATACCTTATACTATAACGTATTATACTGTGTATCATTGAAAATACATTATAATATAATGTAATATGCAGTGTATCATTGAAAATGGCTTATAATATAACGTAATATGCAGTGTATCATTGAAAATACCTTATAATATACCGTAATATGCAGTGTATCATTGAAAATACCTTATACTATAACGTATTATGCTGTGTATCATTGAAAATACATTATAATATAATGTAAAATGCAGTGTATCATTGAAAATGGCTTATAATATAACGTAATATGCAGTGTATCATTGAAAATACCTTATAATATACCGTAATATGCAGTGTATCATTGAAAATACCTTATAATATAATGTAATATCCAGTGTATCATTGAAAATGGCTTATAATATACCGTAATATGCAGTGTATCATTGAAAATACATTGTAATATAATGTAATATGCAGTGTATCATTGAAAATGGCTTATAATATAACGTAATATGCAGTGTATCATTGAAAATACCTTATAATAAACCGTAATATGCAGTGTATCATTGAAAATACATTATAATATAATGTAATATGCAGTGTATCATTGAAAATACCTTATAAAATAACGTAATATGCAGTGTATCATTGAAAATACCTTATACTATAACGTATTATGCTGTGTATCATTGAAAATACCTTATAAAATAACGTAATATGCAGTGTAGCATTGAAAATACCTTATACTATAACGTATTATACTGTGTATCATTGAAAATACATTATAATATAATGTAATATGCAGTGTATCATTGAAAATGGCTTATAATATAACGTAATATGCAGTGTATCATTGAAAATACCTTATAATAAACCGTAATATGCAGTGTATCATTGAAAATACATTATAATATAATGTAATATGCAGTGTATCATTGAAAATACCTTATAAAATAACGTAATATGCAGTGTATCATTGAAAATACCTTATAATATACCGTAATATGCAGTGTATCATTGAAAATACCTTATAATATAATGTAATATGCAGTGTATCATTGAAAATACCTTATAATATAACGTAATATTTGCAGTCTATCATTGAAAATGGCTTATAATATAACGTAATATGCAGTGTATCATTGAAAATACATTGTAATATAATGTAATATGCAGTGTATCATTGAAAATGGCTTATAATATAACGTAATATGCAGTGTATCATTGAAAATACCTTATAATAAACCGTAATATGCAGTGTATCATTGAAAATACATTATAATATAATGTAATATGCAGTGTATCATTGAAAATACCTTATAATATAAAGTAATATGCAGTGAATCATTGAAAATACCTTATACTATAACGTATTATACTGTGTATCATTGAAAATACATTATAATATAATGTAATATGCTGTGTATCATTGAAAATACATTACAATATAATGTAATATGCAGTGTATCATTGAAAATACCTTATAATATAAAGTAATATGCAGTGTATCATTGAAAATACCTTATGAAATAACGTAATATGCAGTGTATCATTTAAAATACCTTATACTATTACGTATTATGCAGTGTATCATTGAAAATACCTTATAATATAACGTAATATGCAGTGTATCATTGAAAATACCTTATAAAATAACGTAATATGCAGTGTATCATTGAAAATACCTTATACTATAACGTATTATACTGTGTATCATTGAAAATACATTATAATATAATGTAATATGCAGTGTATCATTGAAAATGGCTTATAATATAACGTAATATGCAGTGTATCATTGAAAATACCTTATAATATACCGTAATATGCAGTGTATCATTGAAAATACCTTATACTATAACGTATTATGCTGTGTATCATTGAAAATACATTATAATATAATGTAATATGCAGTGTATCATTGAAAATGGCTTATAATATAACGTAATATGCAGTGTATCATTGAAAATACCTTATAATATACCGTAATATGCAGTGTATCATTGAAAATACCTTATAATATAATGTAATATCCAGTGTATCATTGAAAATGGCTTATAATATACCGTAATATGCAGTGTATCATTGAAAATACATTGTAATATAATGTAATATGCAGTGTATCATTGAAAATGGCTTATAATATAACGTAATATGCAGTGTATCATTGAAAATACCTTATAATAAACCGTAATATGCAGTGTATCATTGAAAATACATTATAATATAATGTAATATGCAGTGTATCATTGAAAATACCTTATAAAATAACGTAATATGCAGTGTATCATTGAAAATACCTTATACCATAACGTATTATGCTGTGTATCATTGAAAATACCTTATAAAATAACGTAATATGCAGTGTATCATTGAAAATACCTTATAAAATAACGTATTATACGTGTATCATTGAAAATACATTATAATATAATGTAATATGCAGTGTATCATTGAAAATGGCTTATAATATAACGTAATATGCAGTGTATCATTGAAAATTACCTTATAATAAACCGTATATGCAGTGTATCATTGAAAATACATTATAATATAATGTAATATGCAGTGTATCATTGAAAATACCTTATAAAATAACGTAATATGCAGTGTATCATTGAAAATACCTTATACTATAACGTATTATGCTGTGTATCATTGAAAATACCTTATACTATAACGTATTATGCTGTGTATCATTGAAAATACCTTATAAAATAACGTAATATGCAGTGTATCATTGAAAATACCTTATACTATAACGTATTATGCTGTGTATCATTGAAAATACCTTATAAAATACGTAATATGCAGTGTATCATTGAAAATACCTTATACTATAACGTATTATACTGTGTATCATTGAAAATACATTATAATATAATGTAATATGCAGTGTATCATTGAAAATGGCTTACAATATAACGTAATATGCAGTGTACCATTGAAAATACCTTATAATATACCGTAATATGCAGTGTATCATTGAAAATACCTTATAATATAATGTAATATGCAGTGTATCATTGAAAATACCTTATAATATAACGTAATATTTGCAGTCTATCATTGAAAAATGGCTTATAATATAACGTAATATGCAGTGTATCATTGAAAATACATTGTAATATAATGTAATATGCAGTGTATCATTGAAAATGGCTTATAATATAACGTAATATGCAGTGTATCATTGAAATATACCTTATAATAAACCCGTAATATGCAGTGTATCATTGAAAATACATTATAATATATGTAATATGCAGTGTATCATTGAAAATACCTTATAATATAACGTAATATGCAGTGTATCATTGAAAATACCTTATAAAATAACGTAATATGCAGTGTATCATTGAAAATACCTTATACTATAACGTATTATGCTGTGTATCATTGAAAATACCTTATAAAATAACGTAATATGCAGTGTATCATTGAAAATACCTATACTATAACGTATTATGCTGTGTATCATTGAAAATACCTTATAATATAACGTAATATTTGCAGTCTATCATTGAAAATGGCTTATAATTTAACGTAATATGCAGTGTATCATTGAAAATACATTGTAATATAATGTAATATGCAGTGAATCATTGAAAATACCTTATACTATAACGTATTATACTGTGTATCATTGAAAATACATTATAATATAATGTAATATGCAGTGTATCATTGAAAATGGCTTACAATATAACGTAATATGCAGTGTAGCATTGAAAATACCTTATAATATACCGTAATATGCAGTGTATCATTGAAAATACCTTATAATATAATGTAATATGCAGTGTATCATTGAAAATACCTTATAATATAACGTAATATTTGCAGTCTATCATTGAAAATGGCTTATAATTTAACGTAATATTACGTGTATCATTGAAAATACCTTATACTATAACGTATTATGCTGTGTATCATTGAAAATACAATATAATATAATGTAATATGCAGTGTATCATTGAAAATGGCTTATAATATAAAGTAATATGCAGTGTATCATTGAAAATACCTTAAAATATAATGTAATATGCAGTGTATCATTGAAAATACATTATAATATAATGTAATATGCAGTGTATCATTGAAAATACCTTATAATATAACGTATATGCAGTGTATCATTGAAAATACCTATAAAATAACGTAATATGCAGTGTATAATTGAAAATACCTTATACGATAACGTAATATGCAGTGTATAATTGAAAATACCTTATACTATAACGTATTATGCTGTGTATCATTGAAAATACCTTATAATATAATGTAATATGCAGTGTATCATTGAAAATACCTTATACTATTACGTATTATGCAGTGTATCATTGAAAATACCTTATAATATAACGTAATATGCAGTGTATCATTGAAAATACCTTATAAAATAACGTAATATGCAGTGTATCATTGAAAATACCTTAAAATATAATGTAATATGCAGTGTATCATTGAAAATACATTATAATATAATGTAATATGCAGTGTATCATTGAAAATACCTTATAATATAACGTAATATGCAGTGTATCATTGAAAATACCTTATAAAATAACGTAATATGCAGTGTATCATTGAAAATACCTTAAAATATAATGTAATATGCAGTGTATCATTGAAAATACATTATAATATAACGTAATATGCTGTGTATCATTGAAAATACATTACAATATAATGTAATATGCAGTGTATCATTGAAAATACCTTATAATATAAAGTAATATGCAGTGTATCATTGAAAATACCTTATAAAATAACGTAATATGCAGTGTATCATTGAAAATAACCTTATACTATAACGTATTATGCTGTGTATCATTGAAAATACATTCATATATGTAATATGCAGTGTATCATTGAAAATACCTTATAATATAAAGTAATATGCAGTGTATCATTGAAAATACCTTATAAAATAACGTAATATGCAGTGTATCATTGAAAATACCTTATACTATAACGTATTATGCTGTGTATCATTGAAAATACCTTATAAAATAACGTAATATGCAGTGTATTATTGAAAATACCTTATAATATAATGTAATATGCAGTGTATCATTGAAAATACCTTATAATATAACGTAATATTTGCAGTCTATCATTGAAAATGGCTTATAATATAACGTAATATGCAGTGTATCATTGAAAATACCTTATAATATAACGTAATATGCAGTGTATCATGAAAATGGCTTATAATATAACGTAATATGCAGTGTATCATTGAAAATACCTTAAAATATAATGTAATATGCAGTGTATCATTGAAAATACATTATAATATAATGTAATATGCAGTGTATCATTGAAAATACCTTATAATATAACGTAATATGCAGTGTATCATTGAAAATACCTTATAATATAACGTAATATGCAGTGTATCATTGAAAATACCTTATAAAATAACGTAATATGCAGTGTATCATTGAAAATACCTTAAAATATAATGTAATATGCAGTGTATCATTGAAAATACATTATAATATAACGTAATATGCAGTGTATCATTGAAAATAACTTATAATATAAAGTAATATGCAGTGGATCATTGAAAATACCTTATAAAATAACGTAATATGCAGTGTATCATTGAAAATACCTTATACTATTACGTATTATGCAGTGTATCATTTAAAATACCTTATAATATAACGCAATATTTGCAGTCTATCATTGAAAATACATTATAATATAATGTAATATGCAGTGTATTATTGAAAATACCTTATAATATAACGTAATATGCAGTGTATCATTGAAAATACCTTATAAAATAACGTAATATGCAGTGTATAATTGAAAATACCTTATACTATAACGTATTATGCTGTGTATCATTGAAAATACATTATAATATAATGTAATATGCAGTGTATCATTGAAAATACCTTATAATATAATGTAATATGCAGTGTATCATTGAAAATACCTTATAATATAAAGTAATATGCAGTGTATCATTGAAAATACCTTATACTATAACGTATTATGCTGTGCATCATTGAATATACATTATAATATAATGTAATATGCAGTGTATTATTGAAAATACCTTATAATATAATGTAATATGCAGTGTATCATTTAAAATACCTTATAATATAACGCAATATTTGCAGTCTATCATTGAAAATACATTATAATATAATGTAATATGCAGTGTATTATTGAAAATACCTTATAATATAACGTAATATGCAGTGTATCATTGTAAATACCTTATAAAATAACGTAATATGCAGTGTATAATTGAAAATACCTTATACTATAACGTATTATGCTGTGTATCATTGAAAATACATTATAATATAATGTAATATGCAGTGTATCATTGAAAATACCTTATAATATAAAGTAATATGCAGTGTATCATTGAAAATACCTTATGAAATAACGTAATATGCAGTGTATCATTGAAAATACCTTATACTATAACGTATTATGCTGTGTATCATTGAAAATACCTTATAAAATAACGTAATATGCAGTGTATCATTGAAAATACCTTATACTATAACGTATTATGCTGTGTATCATTGAAAATACATTATAATATAATGTAATATGCAGTGTATCATTGAAAATACCTTATAATATAACGTAATATGCAGTGTATCATTGAATATATCTTATAAAATAACGTAAAATGCAGTGTATAATTGAAAATACCTTATACTATAACGTATTATGCTGTGTATCATTGAAAATACATTATAATATAATGTAATATGCAGTGTATCATTGAAAATACCTTATAATATAACGTAATATGCAGTGTATCATTGAATATATCTTATAAAATAACGTAAAATGCAGTGTATAATTGAAAATACCTTATACTATAACGTATTATGCTGTGTATCATTGAAAATACCTTATAATATAAAGTAATATGCAGTGGATCATTGAAAATACCTTATAAAATTACGTAATATTACGTGTATCATTGAAAATACCTTATACTATAACGTATTATGCTGTGTATCATTGAAAATACAATATAATATAATGTAATATGCAGTGTATCATTGAAAATGGCTTATAATATAAAGTAATATGCAGTGTATCATTGAAAATACCTTAAAATATAATGTAATATGCAGTGTATCATTGAAAATACATTATAATATAATGTAATATGCAGTGTATCATTGAAAATACCTTATAATATAACGTAATATGCAGTGTATCATTGAAAATACCTTATAAAATAACGTAATATGCAGTGTATAATTGAAAATACCTTATACGATAACGTAATATGCAGTGTATAATTGAAAATACCTTATACTATAACGTATTATGCTGTGTATCATTGAAAATACCTTATAATATAATGTAATATGCAGTGTATCATTGAAAATACCTTATACTATTACGTATTATGCAGTGTATCATTGAAAATACCTTATAATATAACGTAATATGCAGTGTATCATTGAAAATACCTTATAAAATAACGTAATATGCAGTGTATCATTGAAAATACCTTAAAATATAATGTAATATGCAGTGTATCATTGAAAATACATTATAATATAATGTAATATGCAGTGTATCATTGAAAATACCTTATAATATAACGTAATATGCAGTGTATCATTGAAAATACCTTATAAAATAACGTAATATGCAGTGTATAATTGAAAATACCTTATACGATAACGTAATATGCAGTGTATAATTGAAAATACCTTATACTATAACGTATTATGCTGTGTATCATTGAAAATACATTACAATATAATGTAATATGCAGTGTATCATTGAAAATACCTTATAATATAAAGTAATATGCAGTGTATCATTGAAAATACCTTATAAAATAACGTAATATGCAGTGTATCATTGAAAATACCTTATACTATAACGTATTATGCTGTGTATCATTGAAAATACATTACAATATAATGTAATATGCAGTGTATCATTGAAAATACCTTATAATATAAAGTAATATGCAGTGTATCATTGAAAATACCTTATAAAATAACGTAATATGCAGTGTATCATTGAAAATACCTTATACTATAACGTATTATGCTGTGTATCATTGAAAATACCTTATAAAATAACGTAATATGCAGTGTATCATTGAAAATACCTTATAATATAAAGTAATATGCAGTGTATCATTGAAAATACCTTATAATATAATGTAATATGCAGTGTATCATTGAAAATACCTTAAAATATAATGTAATATGCAGTGTATCATTGAAAATACATTATAATATAATGTAATATGCAGTGTATCATTGAAAATACCTTATAATATAACGTAATATGCAGTGTATCATTGAAAATACCTTATAAAATAACGTAATATGCAGTGTATAATTGAAAATACCTTATACGATAACGTAATATGCAGTGTATAATTGAAAATACCTTATACTATAACGTGTTATGCTGTGTATCATTGAAAATACCTTATAATATAATGTAATATGCAGTGTATCATTGAAAATACCTTATACTATTACGTATTATGCAGTGTATCATTGAAAATACCTTATAATATAACGTAATATGCAGTGTATCATTGAAAATACCTTATAAAATAACGTAATATGCAGTGTATCATTGAAAATACCTTAAAATATAATGTAATATGCAGTGTATCATTGAAAATACATTATAATATAATGTAATATGCAGTGTATCATTGAAAATACCTTATAATATAACGTAATATGCAGTGTATCATTGAAAATACCTTATAAAATAACGTAATATGCAGTGTATAATTGAAAATACCTTATACGATAACGTAATATGCAGTGTATAATTGAAAATACCTTATACTATAACGTATTATGCTGTGTATCATTGAAAATACATTACAATATAATGTAATATGCAGTGTATCATTGAAAATACCTTATAATATAAAGTAATATGCAGTGTATCATTGAAAATACCTTATAAAATAACGTAATATGCAGTGTATCATTGAAAATACCTTATACTATAACGTATTATGCTGTGTATCATTGAAAATACATTACAATATAATGTAATATGCAGTGTATCATTGAAAATACCTTATAATATAAAGTAATATGCAGTGTATCATTGAAAATACCTTATAAAATAACGTAATATGCAGTGTATCATTGAAAATACCTTATACTATAACGTATTATGCTGTGTATCATTGAAAATACCTTATAAAATAACGTAATATGCAGTGTATCATTGAAAATACCTTATAATATAAAGTAATATGCAGTGTATCATAGAAAATACCTTATAAAATAACGTAATATGCAGTGTATCATTGAAAATACCTTATACTATAACGTATTATGCTGTGTATCATTGAAAATACATTATAATATAATGTAATATGCAGTGTATTATTGAAAATACCTTATAATATAATGTAATATGCAGTGTATCATTTAAAATACCTTATAATATAACGTAATATTTGCAGTCTATCATTGAAAATACATTATAATATAATGTAATATGCAGTGTATTATTGAAAATACCTTATAATATAATGTAATATGCAGTGTATCATGAAAATACCTTATAATATAACGTAATATTTGCAGTCTATCATTGAAAATGGCTTATAATATAACGTAATATGCAGTGTATCATTGAAAATACCTTATAATATAACGTAATATGCAGTGTATCATTGAAAATGGCTTATAATATAACGTAATATGCAGTGTATCATTGAAAATACCTTAAAATATAATGTAATATGCAGTGTATCATTGAAAATACATTATAATATAATGTAATATGCAGTGTATCATTGAAAATAACCTTATAATATAACGTAATATGCAGTGTATCATTGAAAATACCTTATAATATAACGTAATATGCAGTGTATCATTGAAAATACCTTATAAAATAACGTAATATGCAGTGTATCATTGAAAATACCTTAAAATATAATGTAATATGCAGTGTATCATTGAAAATACATTATAATATAACGTAATATGCAGTGTATCATTGAAAATAACTTATAATATAAAGTAATATGCTGTGGATCATTGAAAATACCTTATAAAATAACGTAATATGCAGTGTATCATTGAAAATACCTTATACTATTACGTATTATGCAGTGTATCATTTAAAATACCTTATAATATAACGCAATATGCAGTGTATCATTGAAAATACCTTATACTATAACGTATTATGCTGTGTATCATTGAAAATACATTATAATATAATGTAATATGCAGTGTATTATTGAAAATACCTTATAATATAATGTAATATGCAGTGTATCATTTAAAATACCTTATATATAACGTAATATTTGCAGTCTATCATTGAAAATACATTATAATATAATGTAATATGCAGTGTATTATTGAAAATACCTTATAATATAATGTAATATGCAGTGTATCATTGAAAATAACCTTATAATATAACGTAATATTTGCAGTCCTATCATTGAAAATGGCTTATAATATAACGTAATATGCAGTGTGATCATTGAAAATACCTTATAATATAACGTAATATGCAGTGTATCATTGGAAAATGGCTTATAATATAACGTAATAATGCAGTGTATCATTGAAAATACCTTATAAAATAATGTAATATGCAGTGTATCATTGAAAATACATTATAATATAATGTAATATGCAGTGTATCATTGAAAATACCTTATATATAACGTAATATGCAGTGTATCATTGAAAATACCTTATAATATAACGTAATATGCAGTGTATCATTGAAAATACCTTATAAAATAACGTAATATGCAGTGTATCATTGAAAATACCTTAAAAATATAATGTAATATGCAGTGTATCATTGAAAATACATTATAATATAACGTAATATTGCAGTGTATCATTGAAAATAACTTATAATATAAAGTAATATGCAGTGGATCATTGAAAATACCTTATAAAATAACGTAATATGCAGTGTATCATTGAAAAATACCTTATACTATTACGTATTATGCAGTGTATCATTTAAAATACCCTTATAATATAACGCAATATTTGCAGTCTATCATTGAAAATACATTATAATATAATGTAATATGCAGTGTATTATTGAAAATACCTTATAATATAACGTAATATGCAGTGTATCATTGAAAATACCTTATAAAATAACGTAATATGCAGTGTATAATTGAAAATACCTTATACTATAACGTATTATGCTGTGTATCATTGAAAATACATTATAATATAATGTAATATGCAGTGTATCATTGAAAATACCTTATAATATAATGTAATATGCAGTGTATCATTGAAAATACCTTATAATATAAAGTAATATGCAGTGTATCATTGAAAATACCTTATACTATAACGTATTATGCTGTGCCATCATTGAAATATACATTATAATATAATGTAATATGCAGTGTATTATTGAAAATACCTTATAATATAATGTAATATGCAGTGTATCAATTTAAAATACCTTATAATATAACGCAATATTTGCAGTCTATCATTGAAAATACATTATAATATAATGTAATATGCAGTGTATTATTGAAAATACCTTATAATATAACGTAATATGCAAGTGTATCATTGTAAATACCTTATAAAATAACGTAATATGCAGTGTATAATTGAAAATACCTTATACTATAACGTATTATGCTGTGTATCATTGAAAATACATTATAATATAATGTAATATGCGTGTATCATTGAAAATACCTTATAATATAAAGTAATATGCAGTGTATCATTGAAAATACCTTATGAAATAACGTAATATGCAGTGTATCATGAAAATACCTTATACTATAACGTATTATGCTGTGTATCATTGAAAATACCTTATAAAATAACGTAATATGCAGTGTATCATTGAAAATACCTTATACTATAACGTATTATGCTGTGTAGCATTGAAAATACATTATAATATAATGTAATATGCAGTGTATCATTGAAAATACCTTATAATATAACGTAATATGCAGTGTATCATTGAATATATCTTATAAAATAACGTAAAATGCAGTGTATAATTGAAAATACCTTATACTATAACGTATTATGCTGTGTATCATTGAAAATACATTATAATATAACGTAATATGCAGTGTATCATTGAAGACACCGTATAAAATAAGCAATAATGCAGCGTATCATTGAAAATACCTTATAATATAATGTAATATGCAGTGTATCATTGAAAATACCTTATAATATAAAGTAATATGCAGTGTATCATTGAAAATACCTTATAAAATAACGTAATATGCAGTGTATCATTGAAAATACCTTATAATATAACGTAATATGCAGTGTATCATTGAAAATACCTTATAAAATAACGTAATATGCAGTGTATAATTGAAAATACCTTATACTATAACGTATTATGCTGTTTATCATTGAAAATACATTATAATATAACGTAATATGCAGTGTATCATTGAAAATACCTTATACTATTACGTATTATGCTGTGTATCATTGAAAATACCTTATAATATAACGTAATATGCAGTGTATCATTGAAAATGACTTATAATATAACGTAATATGCAGTGTATCATTGAAAATACCTTATAAAATAACGTAATATGCAGTGTATAATTGAAAATACCTTATACTATAACGTATTATGCTGTGTATCATTGAAAATACATTATAATATAACGTAATATGCAGTGTATCATTGAAGACACCGTATAAAATAATGCAATATGCAGCGTATCATTTAAAATACCTTATAATATAATGTAATATGCAGTGTATCATTGAAAATACCTTATAATATAACGTAATATGCAGTGTATCATTGAAAATACCTTATAAAATAACGTAATATTACGTGTATCATTGAAAATACCTTATACTATAACGTATTATGCTGTGTATCATTGAAAATACATTATGATATAATGTAATATGCAGTGTATCATTGAAAATACCTTATAATATAAAGAAATATGCAGTGTATCATTGAAAATACCTAATGAAATAACGTAATATGCAGTGTATCAATGAAAATACCTTATAAAATAACGTAATATTACGTGTATCATTGAAAATACCTTATACTATAACGTATTATGCTGTGTATCATTGAAAATACATTATAATATAATGTAATATGCAGTGTATCATTGAAAATACCTTATAATATAACGTAATATGCAGTGTATCATTGAAATACCTTATAAAATAACGTAATATTACGTGTATCATTGAAAATACCTTATACTATAACGTACTATGCTGTGTATCATTGAAAATACATTATAATATAATGTAATATGCAGTGTATCATTGAAAATACCTTATCATATAAAGTAATATGCAGTGTATCATTGTAAATACCTTAAGAAATAACGTAATATGCAGTGTATCATTGAAAATACCTTATACTATTACGTATTATGCTGTGTATCATTGAAAATACATTATAATATAATGTAATATGCAGTGTATCATTGAAAATACCTTATAAAATAACGTAATATGCAGTGTATCATTGTAAATACCTTATACTATAACGTACTATGCTGTGTATCATTGAAAATACATTAT
>CAKAJI010000071.1:0-18685 GCA_916610255.1 Lasioglossum lativentre
AAAATACCATGTAATATATCGTAATATGCAGTGTATCATTGAAAATACCTTATAATATAACGTAATATGCAGTGTATCATTGAAAATACCATGTAATATAACGTAATATGCAGTGTACCATTGAAAATACCTTATAACATATCGTAATTTGTAGTGTATCTTTGATAATACCTTATAATATAACGTAATATGCAGTGTATCATTGAAAATACCATGTAATATATCGTAATATGCAGTGTATCATTGAAAATACCTTATAATATAACGTAATATGCAGTGTATCATTGAAAATACCATGTAATATAACGTAATATGCAGTGTACCATTGAAAATACCTTATAACATATCGTAATTTGTAGTGTATCTTTGATAATACCTTATAATATAACGTAATATGCAGTGTATCATTGAAAATACCATGTAATATAACGTAATATGCAGTGTACCATTGAAAATACCTTATAACATATCGTAATTTGTAGTGTATCTTTGATAATACCTTAAAATATAACGTAATATGCAGTGTATCATTGAAAATACCTTATAATATAGCGTAATATCCAGTGTATCATTGAAAATACCTTATAATATAACGTAATATGCAGTGTATCATTGAAAATACCTTACGATATAACGTAATATGCAGTGTATCATTGAAAATAACTTATATCATATCGTAATATGCAGTGTATCATTGAAAATACCTTATAATATAACGTAATATGCAGTGTATCATTGAAAATACCTTATAATATAGCGTAATATCCAGTGTATAATTGAAAATACCTTATAATATAACGTAATATGCAGTGTATCATTGAAAATACCTTACGATATAACGTAATATGCAGTGTATCATTGAAAATAACTTATATCATATCGTAATATGCAGTGTATCATTGAAAATACCTTATAATATAACGTAATATGCAGTGTATCATAGAAAATTCCATGTAATATAACGTAATATACAGTGTATCATTGAAAATACCTTATAATATAACGTAATATGCAGTGTATCATTGAAAATACCTTCTAATATATCGTAGTTTATCATTGAAAATACCTTATAATATAACGTAATATGCAGTGTATCATTGAAAATACCTTCTAATATATCGTAGTTTATCATTGAAAATACCTTATAATATAACGTAATATGCAGTGTATCATTGAAAATACCTTCTAATATATCGTAGTTTATCATTGAAAATACCTTATAATATAACGTAATATGTAGTGTATCATTGAAAATACCTTATAATATAGCGTAATATGCAGTATATCATTGAAAATACCTTATAATATAGCGTAATATGCAGTGTATCATTGAAAATACCTTATAATATAACGTAATATGCAGTGTATCATTGAAAATACCTTATAATATAACGTAATATGCAGTGTATCATAGAAAATACCATGTAATATAACGTAATATACAGTGTATCATTGAAAATACCTTATAATATAACGTAATATGCAGTCTATCATTGAAAATACCTTATAATATAGCGTAATATGCAGTGTATCATTGAAAATACCTTATAATATAACGTAATATGCAGTGTATCATTGAAAATACCTTATAATATAACGTAATATGCAGTGTACCATTGAAAATACCTTATAACATATCGTAATTTGTAGTGTATCTTTGATAATACCTTATAATATAACGTAATATGCAGTGTATCATTGAAAATACCTGGTAATATAAAGTAATATGCAGTGTATCATTGAAAATACCTTCTAATATAACGTAATATGCAGTGTATCATTGAAAATACCTTATAATATAACGTAATATGCAGTGTACCATTGAAAATACCTTATACTATAACGTAATATGCAGTGTATCATTGAAAATACCTTACGATATAACGTAATATGCAGTGTATCATTGAAAATACCTTATATCATATCGTAATATGCAGTGTATCATTGAAAATACCTTATAATATAACGTAATATGGAGTGTATCATTGAAAATACCTTATAACATATCGTAATTTGTAGTGTATCTTTGAAAATACCTTATAATATAACGTAATATACAGTGTATCATTGAAAATACCTTACAATATAGCGTAACATGCAGTGTATCATTGAAAATACCTTATAATATAACGTAATATGCAGTGTATCATTGAAAATACCTTATAATATAACGTAATATGCAGTGTATCATTGAAAATACCTTACGATATAACGTAATATGCAGTGTATCATTGAAAATACCTTATATCATATCGTAATATGCAGTGTATCATTGAAAATACCTTATTATATAACGTAATATGCAGTGTATCATAGAAAATACCATGTAATATATCGTAATATGCAGTGTATCATTGAAAATACCTTATAATATAACGTAATATGCAGTGTATCATTGAAAATACCATGTAATATAACGTAATATGCAGTGTACCATTGAAAATACCTTATAACATATCGTAATTTGTAGTGTATCTTTGATAATACCTTATAATATAACGTAATATGCATTGTATCATTGAAAATACCCGGTAATATAACGTAATATGCAGTGTATCATAGAAAATACCATGTAATATATCGTAATATGCAGTGTATCATTGAAAATACCTTATAATATAACGTAATATGCAGTGTATCATTGAAAATACCATGTAATATAACGTAATATGCAGTGTACCATTGAAAATACCTTATAACATATCGTAATTTGTAGTGTATCTTTGATAATACCTTATAATATAACGTAATATGCAGTGTATCATTGAAAATACCATGTAATATATCGTAATATGCAGTGTATCATTGAAAATACCTTATAATATAACGTAATATGCAGTGTATCATTGAAAATACCATGTAATATAACGTAATATGCAGTGTACCATTGAAAATACCTTATAACATATCGTAATTTGTAGTGTATCTTTGATAATACCTTATAATATAACGTAATATGCAGTGTATCATTGAAAATACCATGTAATATAACGTAATATGCAGTGTACCATTGAAAATACCTTATAACATATCGTAATTTGTAGTGTATCTTTGATAATACCTTATAATATAACGTAATATGCAGTGTATCATTGAAAATACCTTATAATATAGCGTAATATCCAGTGTATCATTGAAAATACCTTATAATATAACGTAATATGCAGTGTATCATTGAAAATACCTTACGATATAACGTAATATGCAGTGTATCATTGAAAATAACTTATATCATATCGTAATATGCAGTGTATCATTGAAAATACCTTATAATATAACGTAATATGCAGTGTATCATTGAAAATACCTTATAATATAGCGTAATATCCAGTGTATAATTGAAAATACCTTATAATATAACGTAATATGCAGTGTATCATTGAAAATACCTTACGATATAACGTAATATGCAGTGTATCATTGAAAATAACTTATATCATATCGTAATATGCAGTGTATCATTGAAAATACCTTATAATATAACGTAATATGCAGTGTATCATAGAAAATTCCATGTAATATAACGTAATATACAGTGTATCATTGAAAATACCTTATAATATAACGTAATATGCAGTGTATCATTGAAAATACCTTCTAATATATCGTAGTTTATCATTGAAAATACCTTATAATATAACGTAATATGCAGTGTATCATTGAAAATACCTTCTAATATATCGTAGTTTATCATTGAAAATACCTTATAATATAACGTAATATGCAGTGTATCATTGAAAATACCTTCTAATATATCGTAGTTTATCATTGAAAATACCTTATAATATAACGTAATATGTAGTGTATCATTGAAAATACCTTATAATATAGCGTAATATGCAGTATATCATTGAAAATACCTTATAATATAGCGTAATATGCAGTGTATCATTGAAAATACCTTATAATATAACGTAATATGCAGTGTATCATTGAAAATACCTTATAATATAACGTAATATGCAGTGTATCATAGAAAATACCATGTAATATAACGTAATATACAGTGTATCATTGAAAATACCTTATAATATAACGTAATATGCAGTCTATCATTGAAAATACCTTATAATATAGCGTAATATGCAGTGTATCATTGAAAATACCTTATAATATAACGTAATATGCAGTGTATCATTGAAAATACCTTATAATATAACGTAATATGCAGTGTACCATTGAAAATACCTTATAACATATCGTAATTTGTAGTGTATCTTTGATAATACCTTATAATATAACGTAATATGCAGTGTATCATTGAAAATACCTGGTAATATAAAGTAATATGCAGTGTATCATTGAAAATACCTTCTAATATAACGTAATATGCAGTGTATCATTGAAAATACCTTATAATATAACGTAATATGCAGTGTACCATTGAAAATACCTTATACTATAACGTAATATGCAGTGTATCATTGAAAATACCTTACGATATAACGTAATATGCAGTGTATCATTGAAAATACCTTATATCATATCGTAATATGCAGTGTATCATTGAAAATACCTTATAATATAACGTAATATGGAGTGTATCATTGAAAATACCTTATAACATATCGTAATTTGTAGTGTATCTTTGAAAATACCTTATAATATAACGTAATATACAGTGTATCATTGAAAATACCTTACAATATAGCGTAACATGCAGTGTATCATTGAAAATACCTTATAATATAACGTAATATGCAGTGTATCATTGAAAATACCTTATAATATAACGTAATATGCAGTGTATCATTGAAAATACCTTACGATATAACGTAATATGCAGTGTATCATTGAAAATACCTTATATCATATCGTAATATGCAGTGTATCATTGAAAATACCTTATAATATAACGTAATATGCAGTGTATCATAGAAAATACCATGTAATATAACGTAATATACAGTGTATCATTGAAAATACCTTATAATATAACGTAATATGCAGTGTATCATTGAAAATACCTTCTAATATATCGTAGTTTATAATTGAAAATACCTTATAATATAACGTAATATGCAGTGTATCATTGAAAATACCTTATAATATAGCGTAATATCCTGTGCATCATTGAAAATACCTTATAATATAACATAATATGCAGTGTATCATTGAAAATACCTTATAATATAACGTAATATGCAGTGTATCATTGAAAATACCTTATAACATATCGTAATTTGTAGTGTATCTTTGAAAATACCTTATAATATAACGTAATATGCAGTGTATCATTGAAAATACCTTATAACATATCCTAATATGCAGTGTATCATAGAAAATACCTTATAATATAACGTAATATGCAGTGTATCATTGAAAATACCTTATAATATAACGTAACATGCAGTGTATCATTGAAAATACCTTATAATATAACATAATATGTAGTGTATCATTGAAAATACCTTATAATATAGCGTAATATGCAGTGTATCATTGAAAATACCTTATAATATAGCGTAATATGCAGTGTATCATTGAAAATACCTTATAATATAACGTAATATGCAGTGTATCATTGAAAATACCTTATAATATAACGTAATATGCAGTGTATCATAGAAAATACCATGTAATATAACGTAATATACAGTGTATCATTGAAAATACCTTATAATATAACGTAATATGCAGTGTATCATTGAAAATACCTTCTAATATATCGTAGTTTATAATTGAAAATACCTTATAATATAGCGTAATATCCTGTGTATCATTGAAAATACCTTATAATATAACATAATATGCAGTGTATCATTGAAAATACCTTATAATATAACGTAATATGCAGTGTATCATTGAAAATACCTTATAACATATCGTAATTTGTAGTGTATCATTGAAAATACCTTATAATATAACGTAATATGCAGTGTATCATTGAAAATACCTTATAATATAACGTAACATGCAGTGTATCATTGAAAATACCTTATAATATAACGTAATATGCAGTGTATCATAGAAAATACCATGTAATATAACGTAATATGCAGTGTATCATTGAAAATACCTTATAACATATCCTAATATGCAGTGTATCATAGAAAATACCTTATAATATAACGTAATATGCAGTGTATCATTGAAAATACCTTATAATATAACGTAACATGCAGTGTATCATTGAAAATACCTTATAATATAACGTAATATGTAGTGTATCATTGAAAATACCTTATAATATAGCGTAATATGCAGTGTATCATTGAAAATACCTTATAATATAGCGTAATATGCAGTGTATCATTGAAAATACCTTATAATATAACGTAATATGCAGTGTATCATTGAAAATACCTTATAATATAACGTAATATGCAGTGTATCATTGAAAATACCTTATAATATAACGTAATATGCAGTGTATCATTGAAAATACCTTATAATATAACGTAATATGCAGTGTATCATAGAAAATACCATGTAATATAACGTAATATACAGTGTATCATTGAAAATACCTTATAATATAACGTAATATGCAGTGTATCATTGAAAATACCTTCTAATATATCGTAGTTTATCATTGAAAATACCTTATAATATAACGTAATATGCAGTGTATCATTGAAAATACCTTATAATATAACGTAATATGCAGTGTACCATTGAAAAACCTTATAACATATCGTAATTTGTAGTGTATCATTGAAAATACCTTATAATATAGCGTAATATGCAGTATATCATTGAAAATACCTTATAATATAGCGTAATATGCAGTGTATCATTGAAAATACCTTATAATATAACGTAATATGCAGTGTATCATTGAAAATACCTTATAATATAACGTAATATGCAGTGTATCATTGAAAATACCTGGTAATATAAAGTAATATGCAGTGTATCATTGAAAATACCTTCTAATATAACGTAATATGCAGTGTATCATTGAAAATACCTTATAATATAACGTAATATGCAGTGTACCATTGAAAATACCTTATACTATAACGTAATATGCAGTGTATCATTGAAAATACCTTACGATATAACGTAATATGCAGTGTATCATTGAAAATACCTTATATCATATCGTAATATGCAGTGTATCATTGAAAATACCTTATAATATAACGTAATATGGAGTGTATCATTGAAAATACCTTATAACATATCGTAATTTGTAGTGTATCTTTGAAAATACCTTATAATATAACGTAATATACAGTGTATCATTGAAAATACCTTACAATATAGCGTAACATGCAGTGTATCATTGAAAATACCTTATAATATAACGTAATATGCAGTGTATCATTGAAAATACCTTATAATATAACGTAATATGCAGTGTATCATTGAAAATACCTTACGATATAACGTAATATGCAGTGTATCATTGAAAATACCTTATATCATATCGTAATATGCAGTGTATCATTGAAAATACCTTATAATATAACGTAATATGCAGTGTATCATAGAAAATACCATGTAATATAACGTAATATACAGTGTATCATTGAAAATACCTTATAATATAACGTAATATGCAGTGTATCATTGAAAATACCTTCTAATATATCGTAGTTTATAATTGAAAATACCTTATAATATAACGTAATATGCAGTGTATCATTGAAAATACCTTATAATATAACGTAATATGCAGTGTATCATTGAAAATACCTTATAATATAACGTAACATGCAGTGTATCATTGAAAATACCTTATAATATAACGTAATATGTAGTGTATCATTGAAAATACCTTATAATATAGCGTAATATGCAGTATATCATTGAAAATACCTTATAATATAACGTAATATGCAGTGTATCATTGAAAATACCTTACGATATAACGTAATATGCAGTGTATCATTGAAAATACCTTATATCATATCGTAATATGCAGTGTATCATTGAAAATACCTTATAATATAACGTAATATGCAGTGTATCATAGAAAATACCATGTAATATAACGTAATATACAGTGTATCATTGAAAATACCTTATAATATAACGTAATATGCAGTGTATCATTGAAAATACCTTCTAATATATCGTAGTTTATAATTGAAAATACCTTATAATATAACGTAATATACAGTGTATCATTGAAAATACCTTACAATATAGCGTAACATGCAGTGTATCATTGAAAATACCTTATAATATAACGTAATATGCAGTGTATCATTGAAAATACCTTATAATATAACGTAATATGCAGTGTATCATTGAAAATACCTTACGATATAACGTAATATGCAGTGTATCATTGAAAATACCTTATATCATATCGTAATATGCAGTGTATCATTGAAAATACCTTATAATATAACGTAATATGCAGTGTATCATAGAAAATACCATGTAATATAACGTAATATACAGTGTATCATTGAAAATACCTTATAATATAACGTAATATGCAGTGTATCATTGAAAATACCTTCTAATATATCGTAGTTTATAATTGAAAATACCTTATAATATAACGTAATATGCAGTGTATCATTGAAAATACCTTATAATATAGCGTAATATCCTGTGCATCATTGAAAATACCTTATAATATAACATAATATGCAGTGTATCATTGAAAATACCTTATAATATAACGTAATATGCAGTGTATCATTGAAAATACCTTATAACATATCGTAATTTGTAGTGTATCTTTGAAAATACCTTATAATATAACGTAATATGCAGTGTATCATTGAAAATACCTTATAACATATCCTAATATGCAGTGTATCATAGAAAATACCTTATAATATAACGTAATATGCAGTGTATCATTGAAAATACCTTATAATATAACGTAACATGCAGTGTATCATTGAAAATACCTTATAATATAACATAATATGTAGTGTATCATTGAAAATACCTTATAATATAGCGTAATATGCAGTGTATCATTGAAAATACCTTATAATATAGCGTAATATGCAGTGTATCATTGAAAATACCTTATAATATAACGTAATATGCAGTGTATCATTGAAAATACCTTATAATATAACGTAATATGCAGTGTATCATAGAAAATACCATGTAATATAACGTAATATACAGTGTATCATTGAAAATACCTTATAATATAACGTAATATGCAGTGTATCATTGAAAATACCTTCTAATATATCGTAGTTTATAATTGAAAATACCTTATAATATAGCGTAATATCCTGTGTATCATTGAAAATACCTTATAATATAACATAATATGCAGTGTATCATTGAAAATACCTTATAATATAACGTAATATGCAGTGTATCATTGAAAATACCTTATAACATATCGTAATTTGTAGTGTATCTTTGAAAATACCTTATAATATAACGTAATATTCAGTGTATCATTGAAAATACCTTATAATATAACGTAATATGCAGTGTATCATAGAAAATACCATGTAATATAACGTAATATACAGTGCATAATTGAAAATACCTTCTAATATATCGTAGTTTATCATTGAAAATACCTTATAATATAACGTAATATACAGTGTATCATTGAAAATACCTTATAATATAGCGTAATATCTAGTGTATCATTGAAAATACCTTATAATATAACGTAATATGCAGTGTATCATTGAAAATACCTTATAATATAACGTAATATGCAGTGTATCATAGAAAATACCATGTAATATAACGTAATATACAGTGTATCATTGAAAATACCTTATAATATAGCGTAATATCCTGTGCATCATTGAAAATACCTTATAATATAACATAATATGCAGTGTATCATTGAAAATACCTTATAATATAACGTAATATGCAGTGTATCATTGAAAATACCTTATAACATATCGTAATTTGTAGTGTATCTTTGAAAATACCTTATAATATAACGTAATATGCAGTGTATCATTGAAAATACCTTATAACATATCCTAATATGCAGTGTATCATAGAAAATACCTTATAATATAACGTAATATGCAGTGTATCATTGAAAATACCTTATAATATAACGTAACATGCAGTGTATCATTGAAAATACCTTATAATATAACATAATATGTAGTGTATCATTGAAAATACCTTATAATATAGCGTAATATGCAGTGTATCATTGAAAATACCTTATAATATAGCGTAATATGCAGTGTATCATTGAAAATACCTTATAATATAACGTAATATGCAGTGTATCATTGAAAATACCTTATAATATAACATAATATGCAGTGTATCATTGAAAATACCTTATAATATAACGTAATATGCAGTGTATCATTGAAAATACCTTATAATATAACGTAATATGCAGTGTATCATAGAAAATACCATGTAATATAACGTAATATACAGTGTATCATTGAAAATACCTTATAATATAACGTAATATGCAGTGTATCATTGAAAATACCTTCTAATATATCGTAGTTTATAATTGAAAATACCTTATAATATAACGTAATATGCAGTGTATCATTGAAAATACCTTATAATATAACGTAATATGCAGTGTATCATTGAAAATACCTTACGATATAACGTAATATGCAGTGTATCATTGAAAATACCTTATATCATATCGTAATATGCAGTGTATCATTGAAAATACCTTATAATATAACGTAATATGCAGTGTATCATAGAAAATACCATGTAATATAACGTAATATACAGTGTATCATTGAAAATACCTTATAATATAACGTAATATGCAGTGTATCATTGAAAATACCTTCTAATATATCGTAGTTTATAATTGAAAATACCTTATAATATAACGTAATATGCAGTGTATCATTGAAAATACCTTATAATATAGCGTAATATCCTGTGCATCATTGAAAATACCTTATAATATAACATAATATGCAGTGTATCATTGAAAATACCTTATAATATAACGTAATATGCAGTGTATCATTGAAAATACCTTATAACATATCGTAATTTGTAGTGTATCTTTGAAAATACCTTATAATATAACGTAATATGCAGTGTATCATTGAAAATACCTTATAACATATCCTAATATGCTGTGTATCATAGAAAATACCTTATAATATAACGTAATATGCAGTGTATCATTGAAAATACCTTATAATATAACGTAACATGCAGTGTATCATTGAAAATACCTTATAATATAACATAATATGTAGTGTATCATTGAAAATACCTTATAATATAGCGTAATATGCAGTGTATCATTGAAAATACCTTATAATATAGCGTAATATGCAGTGTATCATTGAAAATACCTTATAATATAACGTAATATGCAGTGTATCATTGAAAATACCTTATAATATAACGTAATATGCAGTGTATCATAGAAAATACCATGTAATATAACGTAATATACAGTGTATCATTGAAAATACCTTATAATATAACGTAATATGCAGTGTATCATTGAAAATACCTTCTAATATATCGTAGTTTATAATTGAAAATACCTTATAATACAGCGTAATATCCTGTGTATCATTGAAAATACCTTATAATATAACATAATATGCAGTGTATCATTGAAAATACCTTATAATATAACGTAATATGCAGTGTATCATTGAAAATACCTTATAACATATCGTAATTTGTAGTGTATCTTTGAAAATACCTTATAATATAACGTAATATTCAGTGTATCATTGAAAATACCTTATAATATAACGTAATATGCAGTGTATCATAGAAAATACCATGTAATATAACGTAATATACAGTGCATCATTGAAAATACCTTCTAATATATCGTAGTTTATCATTGAAAATACCTTATAATATAACGTAATATACAGTGTATCATTGAAAATACCTTATAACATATCGTAATATGCAGTGTATCATTGAAAATACCATGTAATATAACGTAATATGCAGTGTACCATTGAAAATACCTTATAACATATCGTAATTTGTAGTGTATCTTTGATAATACCTTATAATATAACGTAATATGCAGTGTATCATTGAAAATACCTTATAATATAACGTAACATGCAGTGTATCATTGAAAATACCTTATAATATAACGTAATATGTAGTGTATCATTGAAAATACCTTATAATATAGCGTAATATGCAGTATATCATTGAAAATACCTTATAATATAGCGTAATATGCAGTGTATCATTGAAAATACCTTATAATATAACGTAATATGCAGTGTATCATTGAAAATACCTTATAATATAACGTAATATGCAGTGTATCATTGAAAATACCTGGTAATATAAAGTAATATGCAGTGTATCATTGAAAATACCTTCTAATATAACGTAATATGCAGTGTATCATTGAAAATACCTTATAATATAACGTAATATGCAGTGTACCATTGAAAATACCTTATACTATAACGTAATATGCAGTGTATCATTGAAAATACCTTACGATATAACGTAATATGCAGTGTATCATTGAAAATACCTTATATCATATCGTAATATGCAGTGTATCATTGAAAATACCTTATAATATAACGTAATATGGAGTGTATCATTGAAAATACCTTATAACATATCGTAATTTGTAGTGTATCTTTGAAAATACCTTATAATATAACGTAATATACAGTGTATCATTGAAAATACCTTACAATATAGCGTAACATGCAGTGTATCATTGAAAATACCTTATAATATAACGTAATATGCAGTGTATCATTGAAAATACCTTATAATATAACGTAATATGCAGTGTATCATTGAAAATACCTTACGATATAACGTAATATGCAGTGTATCATTGAAAATACCTTATATCATATCGTAATATGCAGTGTATCATTGAAAATACCTTATAATATAACGTAATATGCAGTGTATCATAGAACATACCATGTAATATAACGTAATATACAGTGTATCATTGAAAATACCTTATAATATAACGTAATATGCAGTGTATCATTGAAAATACCTTCTAATATATCGTAGTTTATAATTGAAAATACCTTATAATATAACGTAATATGCAGTGTATCATTGAAAATACCTTATAATATAGCGTAATATCCTGTGCATCATTGAAAATACCTTATAATATAACATAATATGCAGTGTATCATTGAAAATACCTTATAATATAACGTAATATGCAGTGTATCATTGAAAATACCTTATAATATAACGTAATATGCAGTGTATCATTGAATATACCTTATAATATACAGTAATATCCTGTGTATCATTGAAAATACCTTATAATATAACGTAATATGCAGTGTATCATTGAAAATACCTTATAATATAACGTAATATGCAGTGTATCATTGAAAATACCTTATAATATAACGTAATATGCAGTGTATCATAGAAAATACCATGTAATATAACGTAATATGCAGTGTATCATTGAAAATACCTTATAACATATCCTAATATGCAGTGTATCATAGAAAATACCTTATAATATAACGTAATATGCAGTGTATCATTGAAAATACCTTATAATATAACGTAACATGCAGTGTATCATTGAAAATACCTTATAATATAACGTAATATGTAGTGTATCTTTGATAATACCTTATAATATAACGTAATATGCAGTGTATCATTGAAAATACCTTCTAATATATCGTAGTTTATCATTGAAAATACCTTATAATATAACGTAATATGCAGTGTATCATTGGAAATACCTTATAATATAACGTAATATACAGTGTATCATTGAAAATACCTTATAACATATCGTAATACGCAGTGTATCATTGAAAATACCTTATAATATAACGTAATATGCAGTGTATCATTGAATATACCATGTAATATAACGTAATATGCAGTGTATCATTGAAAATACCTTATAATATAACGTAATATGCAGTGTATCATTGAAAATACCTTACAATATAGCGTAATATCCTGTGTATCATTGAAAATACCTTATAATATAACATAATATGCAGTGTATCATTGAAAATACCTTATAATATAACGTAATATGCAGTGTATCATTGAAAATACCTTATAACATATCGCAATTTGTAATGTATCTTTGAAAATACCTTATAATATAACGTAATATGCAGTGTATCATTGAAAATACCTTATAATATAACGTAATATGCAGTGTATCATAGAAAATACCATGTAATATAACGTAATATACAGTGTATCATTGAAAATACCTTATAATATAACGTAATATGCAGTGTATCATTGAAAATACCTTATAATATAACGTAATATGCAGTGTATCATTGAATATACCTTATAATATACCGTAATATCCTGTGTATCATTGAAAATACCTTATAATATAACATAATATGCAGTGTATCATTGAAAATACCTTATAGTATAACGTAATATGCAGTGTATCATTGAATATACCTTATAATATAACGTAATATGCAGTGTATCATTGAAAATACCTTATAATATAACGTAATATGAAGTGTATCATTGAAAATACCTTATAATATAACGTAATATGCAGTGTATCATTGAAAATACCTTATAATATAACGTAATATGCAGTGTATCATTGAATATACCTTATAATATAACGTAATATGCAGTGTATCATTGAAAATACCTTATAATATAACGTAATATGCAGTGTATCATTGAAAATACCTTATAATATAACGTAATATGCAGTGTATCATAGAAAATACCATGTAATATAACGTAATATGCAGTGTATCATTGAAAATACCTTATAACATATCCTAATATGCAGTGTATCATAGAAAATACCTTATAATATAACGTAATATGCAGTGTATCATTGAAAATACCTTATAATATAACGTAACATGCAGTGTATCATTGAAAATACCTTATAATATAACGTAATATGTAGTGTATCATTGAAAATACCTTCTAATATATCGTAGTTTATCATTGAAAATACCTTATAATATAACGTAATATGCAGTGTATCATTGGAAATACCTTATAATATAACGTAATATACAGTGTATCATTGAAAATACCTTATAACATATCGTAATACGCAGTGTATCATTGAAAATACCTTATAATATAACGTAATATGCAGTGTATCATTGAAAATACCATGTAATATAACGTAATATGCAGTGTATCATTGAAAATACCTTATAATATAACGTAATATGCAGTGTATCATTGAAAATACCTTACAATATAGCGTAATATCCTGTGTATCATTGAAAATACCTTATAATATAACATAATATGCAGTGTATCATTGAAAATACCTTATAATATAACGTAATATGCAGTGTATCATTGAAAATACCTTATAACATATCGCAATTTGTAATGTATCTTTGAAAATACCTTATAATATAACGTAATATGCAGTGTATCATTGAAAATACCTTATAATATAACGTAATATGCAGTGTATCATAGAAAATACCATGTAATATAACGTAATATACAGTGTATCATTGAAAATACCTTATAATATAACGTAATATGCAGTGTATCATTGAAAATACCTTATAATATAACGTAATATGCAGTGTATCATTGAATATACCTTATAATATACCGTAATATCCTGTGTATCATTGAAAATACCTTATAATATAACATAATATGCAGTGTATCATTGAAAATACCTTATAGTATAACGTAATATGCAGTGTATCATTGAATATACCTTATAATATAACGTAATATGCAGTGTATCATTGAAAATACCTTATAATATAACGTAATATGAAGTGTATCATTGAAAATACCTTATAATATAACGTAATATGCAGTGTATCATTGAAAATACCTTATAATATAACGTAATATGCAGTGTATCATTGAATATACCTTATAATATAACGTAATATGCAGTGTATCATTGAAAATACCTTATAATATAACGTAATATGCAGTGTATCATTGAAAATACCTTATAATATAACGTAATATGCAGTGTATCATAGAAAATACCATGTAATATAACGTAATATGCAGTGTATCATTGAAAATACCTTATAACATATCCTAATATGCAGTGTATCATAGAAAATACCTTATAATATAACGTAATATGCAGTGTATCATTGAAAATACCTTATAATATAACGTAATATGCAGTGTATCATTGAAAATACCTTATAATATAACGTAATATGTAGTGTATCTTTGATAATACCTTATAATATAACGTAATATGCAGTGTATCATTGAAAATACCTTCTAATATATCGTAGTTTATCATTGAAAATACCTTATAATATAACGTAATATGCAGTGTATCATTGAAAATACCTTATAATATAACGTAATATACAGTGTATCATTGAAAATACCTTATAACATATCGTAATACGCAGTGTATCATTGAAAATACCTTATAATATAACGTAATATGCAGTGTATCATTGAAAATACCATGTAATATAACGTAATATGCAGTGTATCATTGAAAATACCTTATAATATAACGTAATATGCAGTGTATCATTGAAAATACCTTACAATATAGCGTAATATCCTGTGTATCATTGAAAATACCTTATAATATAACATAATATGCAGTGTATCATTGAAAATACCTTATAATATAACGTAATATGCAGTGTATCATTGAAAATACCTTATAACATATCGCAATTTGTAATGTATCTTTGAAAATACCTTATAATATAACGTAATATGCAGTGTATCATTGAAAATACCTTATAATATAACGTAATATGCAGTGTATCATAGAAAATACCATGTAATATAACGTAATATACAGTGTATCATTGAAAATACCTTATAATATAACGTAATATGCAGTGTATCATTGAAAATACCTTATAATATAACGTAATATGCAGTGTATCATTGAATATACCTTATAATATACCGTAATATCCTGTGTATCATTGAAAATACCTTATAATATAACATAATATGCAGTGTATCATTGAAAATACCTTATAGTATAACGTAATATGCAGTGTATCATTGAATATACCTTATAATATAACGTAATATGCAGTGTATCATTGAAAATACCTTATAATATAACGTAATATGAAGTGTATCATTGAAAATACCTTATAATATAACGTAATATGCAGTGTATCATTGAAAATACCTTATAATATAACGTAATATGCAGTGTATCATTGAATATACCTTATAATATAACGTAATATGCAGTGTATCATTGAAAATACCTTATAATATAACGTAATATGCAGTGTATCATTGAAAATACCTTATAATATAACGTAATATGCAGTGTATCATAGAAAATACCATGTAATATAACGTAATATGCAGTGTATCATTGAAAATACCTTATAACATATCCTAATATGCAGTGTATCATAGAAAATACCTTATAATATAACGTAATATGCAGTGTATCATTGAAAATACCTTATAATATAACGTAACATGCAGTGTATCATTGAAAATACCTTATAATATAACGTAATATGTAGTGTATCATTGAAAATACCTTATAATATAGCGTAATATGCAGTGTATCTTTGATAATACCTTATAATATAACGTAATATGCAGTGTATCATTGAAAATACCTTCTAATATATCGTAGTTTATCATTGAAAATACCTTATAATATAACGTAATATGCAGTGTATCATTGGAAATACCTTATAATATAACGTAATATACAGTGTATCATTGAAAATACCTTATAACATATCGTAATACGCAGTGTATCATTGAAAATACCTTATAATATAACGTAATATGCAGTGTATCATTGAAAATACCATGTAATATAACGTAATATGCAGTGTACCATTGAAAATACCTTATAACATATCGTAATTTGTAGTGTATCTTTGATAATACCTTATAATATAACGTAATATGCAGTGTATCATTGAAAATACCTGGTAATATAACGTAATATGCAGTGTATCATTGAAAATACCTTCTAATATAACGTAATATGCAGTGTATCATTGAAAATACCTTACGATATAACGTAATATGCAGTGTATCATTGAAAATACCTTATATCATATCGTAATATGCAGTGTATCATTGAAAATACCTTATAATATAATGTAATATGCAGTGTATCATAGAAAATACCATGTAATATAACGTAATATACAGTGTATCATTGAAAATACCTTATAATATAACGTAATATGCAGTGTATCATTGAAAATACCTTCTAATATATCGTAGTTTATAATTGAAAATACCTTATAATATAACGTAATATGCAGTGTATCATTGAAAATACCTTACAATATAGCGTAATATCCTGTGTATCATTGAAAATACCTTATAATATAACATAATATGCAGTGTATCATTGAAAATACCTTATAATATAACGTAATATGCAGTGTATCATTGAAAATACCTTATAACATATCGCAATTTGTAATGTATCTTTGAAAATACCTTATAATATAACGTAATATGCAGTGTATCATTGAAAATACCTTATAATATATCGTAATATGCAGTGTATCATAGAAAATACCATGTAATATAACGTAATATACAGTGTATCATTGAAAATACCTTATAATATAACGTAATATGCAGTGTATCATTGAAAATACCTTATAATATAACGTAATATGCAGTGTATCATTGAATATACCTTATAATATACCGTAATATGCAGTGTATCATTGAAAATACCTTATAATATAACGTAATATGCAGTGTATCATTGAAAATACCTTATAATATAACGTAATATGCAGTGTATCATTGAAAATACCTTATAATATAACGTAACATGCAGTGTATCATTGAAAATACCTTATAATATAACGTAATATGCAGTGTA